>APFE031151290.1:0-15922 GCA_000404065.3 Pinus taeda
AGAGAGAGAGAGAGAGATATAGTTGTGCCTTTCATTCTTTTGAACTCACTAAACAATGGTGCCATAAAAATATAATACAATGTGTTTTTATAATGAATACACATCGGTATTTATTTATTGACATTCCACACCAATGCTAAAATTGTGAAAAAAAAAATATTATTTTAAACGACATAATGTACATACTTATCGTTTCAAAATATTGCATTGTTTATGATTAAAACATGCATCAGTGCTTTAAATATTCCATACACCCCCAAGGATTTAAATATAGCATACACATCGGTGCTTATTACAATGAATGGTGTTGACAACTCATCGCAAATGTTCAAAATTCATGTTCCTCCGATGTTGGAATGTTTGGGCCGATCCTCTTCATAAGTGCTCCAAATGTGCTAGAAAGAGCCAAGCTCTCTATAAGTACTAGAAATATCGATGTATATGAATCGTATGTGGGGCTAATAATGAAAAAAATTAACACATAAATAATAGTTCCAAGATACAAGTTCTTTCTAACACTTCTAGAGAGAATGGCTCCTAACTAATCCCTTCATAAGCCCCCTCCAACTCTTGCTCAATATCATGTAGTATACAAAGTCGATAATTATGTCTATCTCTATCCCAAGAACCAATTTAATCCTACCTTACAAACATGAGCAATAAATTGAAGGCATGCAAGGGTATTAAATCCACTTAGAAAAGAACCTAGTTATCATGAACTTGACACTGAAAATCCTCCTGTTTTGCCTAATGGGAGTTATATTTAAAATGACACTCTTAATTTAACAAACCCCTTGCCCACTTCCAAAAAGATAGGGAAATTATCAGAGAAAGGGACCTTACCAACCCATGTTCAATATTCTTCAATATTTTGTAGAGCCACATTTTGTACAAGAAATCTATCTAGGTACTTGGATACAACATTCAAGGCACCTCTATCATTGAACCAAGTCAGGCATAGTTGGATAGGTTATTCAACCTACCAATTCAAGTTTGTTAGCCAAAAAAAAAATTTGCCAGGTGATCTTCCCTTACAAAAGTACTCTATAACTCCTCCCAACTTAAGTTTAGGTACCCACCAACAATAAGGTTTTCACACTGTAAATGTTTGTAGTTAAGAAGGTTTATCTAATTTTCTCCTTACCGTCATACATGCAATAGAGGTTAAGAAAATATGGGGAAAAAACCAACTCCTTTTTGTATAACTCCATGCAAAATCCAAAATTATTTTTAAAACAATTCAACATGATGATATTTGCATTGAAGTTAGTAATAAGAGCCCTTAAAAAACTCAACAAGTTGATACCCACAAAAAACCACTCAAAAAACAAGTTTCTTAAGATTAAAATTATGGGTGCATAGGTGCCCATAGTCTCCTGCAACAAAATGACATTTGTTTTTTCTAAATCTACATAGCACTTGAGGGATAGATTTCTAACCATCCCTCCATGGTCACATGAATTAACGGATAAAATATTCATTAGGGCCAGAATTTTTGTGTTTATATACTTTGAGGACCCAAAATAAAACATTTTTTCAGCCTTAATTGATTTCCCATGAGGCTTTTTCTTATTCATTTTTTATAGAATATTTATGACCCTTTCTTGTTGGCCTAGGCATTATATATTGGTCAAACCCCATGCCATCTACAAAACCTCAACCCTGTGGAGATTAGAGAAGGTATAGGTCCCTCCCAATAGAAGTTTACAATGATCCTTTCTTACAAGGACATGGAAGACCCGTTTTTTTAAAAAGGGTTTGAGTTTATGAAAAAATAAAATGTATCTAACTCATTATCGACCAGGTCAATCTCCTATGGTACCCAAAAATTCCCAAGGGAAGTAGAATATGAGAAACACATTAAGGTACTTAAACTCATTTATCCTTAATCTAATAGAATTAGAGGAATATGGCATGGTGTTATGCTTACCTAGAGTGTGGGAAAGTGGAGAGACTTTGTATTACATCATCCCCAAACAATCCCACTGAGATATTGATATATCTAGGTAAAAAAATATGTCAAACTAAAAACGAATACATTGTTTCTTCTACTTGAGTCCACAATCAATGGAATAGAGATATCTCAAACCACCACCTCAACACTTTTCATTACTATCACATTGAAGTGAATCTCATTGGTCTCCCATAGTATGTCATTAATAGGAGAAAGAGACTGATTCAAACTTGTTTTGGAGTCGACAATGCTTGCAACCTTTACCACCTCTTTCACATCAAGAGACTTATCAAAGATCAAACCCTTTGAATCTTTAGCTCCTCAAAACAAATTCTAACAGACCCACTGCAATCACCAAGGAGATGTCCCACACAATGACACCACACAGATCTAAATGGTAAGTTCACATAGTCCAAGGTCTGAATGTATGTCCTCAAGTCCAATTTAATATTGATTGATTCAAATAGTCCATGTTTTGTATCTAAATCAACAAATGTAAGATCCATCGATTGTTCATTATCTTGTAACTTTCATTGCTATAATGAATGTACCAAGGGAATCCCCTATAGCTTTAAGACCTATGTTAAAAAAATAATCCAAATGAATTTTAGGTATATTTACCCAAGTTGACATGCTAGATTCAGTTAATTCCCTCACATCAAGAATTGGATGATAAGATATAAGGGTAAAAGTATATTCCACTCCAAATATCACTAGTTAAACAAAATCCTTTGCACATCCTCCCTGGACCTAAAGATAAACCCTAACTATTCATGAGTGAGGAAATGGGTATTAGGAGCATACCCCAAAACATGAATTCATTCAATTTCCATCCATACATTCAAAATTGTCCTTGATATTATTTGATTACTAATTTTTCCCACAATGATCCAACTATCCAAATTTGAAATCTCACAAACTTGTAAACCCTCCCCAACCACTAAAGAAACTCCTCCATCTTTAGATTTAATTACCTTTCCTCTTATTCCAACTTAAATATTCCCCCTCATTTCGGAATACTTTCCCTTCCAAATCCTCAAGCCTCAAACTACCACAAGTGAACCCCTTCCAATTGTTTTGTGAAAACAACCTTCAATGTGAGAATAATAGGAGGAATTTGTCTTGAATAAGTGATTATATGAGCATTTTCGTTGGCTTGTTGTCCATGATTTAAGTTAAGAACCTCTATATCATGAGTAGAAATGGGAATATTAATGGATTACTAACTACAAACCACCACTTGTCGCTTAGAGATAAGGAGAAGATCCTAGGAGACAGTGGCAAAGACCCCATCTTGAACACTACAAACCATAAAAGTAGGCACATGATCAAACACATCCTGGGAAACAAAAGTCATGTCTTTGAATAGAGATTCCTCTTAATAGTCAACAATCCACATCATGTCTTCCATGTCTTTCTTCCCATACCCCTCCTCCATTTGTCATATCATGTTCCCTGATTGATTTCGCATCAAATAAATTATGCCTAGTTACTATAACCCAAGACTATGAAACTGAAAACCACCACTTTCCATCCTCACCCCCACTTTTGGAAACCCTAGCTCATCATCTTCACTTTCATAAACCACATGCCATGTATACACTAATCCATTTATCCAGACACATTAATATTATTAGTCTAGATAGTATTAATAATAATTAGTCTACTCTTCCCCACGTATGGTTCCCATCATTGATGATAGGATTAACAACTCCTTGTACCATGATTTTCCCATCATTCAAGAAAATGATGGAGGAAAAACTATCAAATTTTAATGTCAAGTGTGTTACTTGTCTGTCGAGATTCGTTAAGGCTAGCCTTGTCACCTTTTTCTGACTCTATGTAATGACGCTCACCAAATTCATAGATCATATTACTAGAGATGGGCATAGTTTGTCACCTTGGATGCAGATTACAAAATAGTTATGGCATGGTATGAGTGTAATATTTTCAATTAATAATAGTATCCTCCCCTATAGAATGCTTCAGGTAAGTTACCCATTATATCTGTAGTTATAATCTAGCTTGTACATGTTTAGTTTTCAATGCTACAAGCCTCATTCCTCTTTTGATTTGTTTATCCTCAACTCCCTTTCTCTTAGCTCAAACTTTCTCTTTTACAACTTTATTGGAGTGCTCTTCTACTCCTCTACTTTTTTGGAGTGCTTCTTTGTTGGTATATTGGCCTTGGAACTCCTTTCCCTTCTCTACCCTCCCCTCCAGTTCCCTTCCTCCCTTCATACTAGTAGTCATTATGCATGTTCATGGATGTTACTTCTTCAGTCATGGTAGAAATAGTAGAGAACAATCTCTCTACACCATAGCCCAATCCAATGCAGAGGCCTTTGCCCATCGATATTGGGAATGCATCTCATTGTCTACTTGAGATAAAATAGATTTAGTGAAGCAATAAGCTCAAGAAAAGTGCACGTTCATGTTTGAGATGAGAAGGTTGATAGCATTGGACAATGGATTCCTGACACAAGAAACACTTTGTCCATATATACCCAATATGTGCAAATGGTTGATTTATATTGGAAAATGAAAACTTTCATGGTTGAATGTAGTGAATCTCAGGAAGAAATACTTCTTTGTATAATTTCCTTGCAGCAATAGGTCAAAAAATAATACACTAAGGTTTTAATTTTTTTCCAATAAACTCTCTAACTTGGACTTCAACAACATTGAGGAAGATGAATAGGCTCTGGCTCTCAACCAAGTGAACTCTCATAATGATTAATCGTGGTTTAATTTGTAGCATTTATGTGTTTTAAGAGGCTTTGCAAGCCTACTTACTTTATTGTTTCCTTTTGTTATGTTCAATTATGTAGCTTACTAGATAATTGTAGACTCTATTATTTAGATAAATACTACCATAAATTTGGAACATTTTTCATGACCTCAAACTTATTACCATGCTACTAGTCTAGTTTCCATAGTCGCAAACTAGTAGTCATAGGTATGCAATTATTTCTTCTATTTAGTAATATAAACTCTGCCTAACATACCACAAATAATAATAATAATAATAATAATACTTAGTCTACTCATACACCTTGAAATATTATTAAATTTCAAATTTTACTATAAATTAATATAAAGGTTGTTGGGTTGATCTTGACTGAACACTAGAGATGAAAGATAGTGTGGATTCATTTCATAAACATATCTGCATACTAATACAATTTTCATGACCATTAGATTCAACTTCCAAGGTCTCTTGGACTCCTCATGATGGTTCACATTCTACACGATAACCCTAATGGATTAGGTGTCCAACATTCCCTTAATCTGAAAGGGTTGTATGTGAGTCCAAGAAGAGATATTAGGACAACTACTAGTGGCTAAAGGTACTCTCTGAATCTAGTGGTTTAAGGAAGGCCATAAACCAAATAGGTAGCAGAAGCTAAAGTGTAACAGCCCCTGGTTGATTTTCTATGTAAATAAAATAAAACCAAGGTCATGGGATGCATATTCCAAGATGAATAGTGAGAAAAACATTATAGTGGGCATCACTTGTGGTCAATAATGGTTATGTAAATTGGAAAGGGAATTGGCAAAGGCAAAGAGGTAATAATTGGCATTTAATTATGAAAATAAAGGAAAAATAAGAGAAAAGGAAGATGAAGAGACATAAATTTGCATGCACAGGAAATTAGAGGAAAAATGTGTTGCACTATGGCTATGTTGTCCTTGATGGAAACCTACTTGATAAAGATGTCAACATCGTGATAACATGATGATTATGCAAATTGATGCATATGTTATAGGCGACATGGGTAGAGGAATGTCAGTTAAGAGATAGATGGATGGTAAACGTAAAGTTTGAGAAAGTATACACGGGTCTTGTGAAGCAAGGTCGCATACATATGTAAGTATTATGAAGAAAAGTCGCGTACAGAATCTGCACCATGGTAATTTGGATACCAAGGGTTTTTACCATGGTATTGGCCAATAGTAATGGGTGTGACAACAGTTATTGATCCCGTTAAAGAATACCAGTGACATTACTAAGGGATTTTCCTAAGGTATTAGCTAAGTCTAAATATATATAAGGAGATGGAGATCAAGGTGTTATGTGTGCAAGTTATGGTTATACAAGAGTAGTCTGATTTGAAATAACTATGCACAAGGGAGCATGGATATGGCTCAAATATGATAAATCTGAAATGAATACATATTGCTTGATCTGCTTATGTTTTGATATATCTATGATGATGATGATATGAATCTACATATAATGATGTGTGACAGTAACAATATGTATGTCGAGATTTGGGTTTGATAGATGTTGTGTTATGCAACTAAAGTATAAATCACTGATTTTAGATCTGTACGCTGGATTTCCTCTGAATGGTCGCATACATACATGGATCTCTCTCTACAGGGTCGCATACAAATTTTGTGAATTTATATTGTATGTTGAGATATGTACGCGGGTTTTGTGTATGGTAAACATGTACATACATAAATATTCCTTGTGGAAGTCATGTATACAAACTAGGGTTTTAACTAATGATTGATGTTTACAGTTGATGATGTTTGGTTTATTTATTGTTGTTTTTTTTATGATGTCTATATCATGATGATTTGTGTCTAATGGTGAGGATTGAGGTGATTTGGTTGTATTGATCATTTTAAATGGTACATAAGTTTGATTGTGTGATCCAATGATCTATGGTTTGTAATTGGTTCATAAATCTATGATTGGCTCAATGATTTATAACTAGTGAAATGGTTTATGTATGATTCAATGTTCAGTATTCTGAGATATTTACGCAGGTATGACGCAAAGGAAGTGCATACATACGCAGGTGTGTTTCAAAGAAGTAGTGTATACATTATAATGTATGTCTGATCAGGGTTTGTAGGAACAACATTGTGTTTTTGTGATGGTGAAAAATGTATGGTTTGGTATATTAATGAATGGTTGTGCGTTGGTATCTTATATATTTTATGGATTGGTTTTGGTTGATTGATATTCAGTGATTGGTTTGTTGGTATTACTTTGATTCAATTGGTTCAATGATTGTCTTTCAGATTCAATATTTAGTTTGGTATTGAGCTTAATGATAGGTGTGGGTCCAGTTTGAAAATATGATGAAAAGTGACCTATAGGTTTTGATGTTTTGAGTTAGGTGAATCTAGTATGAAATATTATGAAACATGGTTTGCAAGAGGTGTTGAGGGTTAGGGCCTTTAGTAAGGGATTCAAAGATTCCTTCCAATGGTAGTTGGTAAATTTGTGTAGGGGTAGGTGCTCCCTTCTGGTAGGAGTCGGCAAATGAGATCATGGGGTTGTATCTCCCTTCTCGTGGGTGCCGGAGAATGAGAGAAGGTTGTAGCCTTCTATAGGTGGGTGCCTGCGTACTAGTAAGAGTCTATGTCAGTACAATATTGTAAGAATGTTTTCTTTATATCATAAGAAAGAAGACAAAGACGAAGGTAGCGGTGGTTTTCTTGCACATTGGGTTTCCACCTAAAAATTTTGGTGTCCTCATGTGTTGCTGTGTTGTTTATGTGTGATGATTTATTCCTTCTCTTTCCTACATACTTATGTATAATGAAATTAATAATGCATTGGTTAAAGATAAAGATTGAATCGAACTTATGAAGAATTGATTGATTAGATATACGTGATTGTCTTTTACTGAAGTCACGTACATATGCTAGTTTCTTAAACAACAGTAGCATACATAATTCATAATAAGAAATTGAAAAGTTGAAGTCAGTTTAAAATATTGCTTCACCCACCCCACCCCCGGGAATATTTTTCCCAACAAAATGAAGGAAAATGAAGAAAAAGTAGACATCGTTGATAAAAAGGCATCAGAGAAATAATTCACAGTTTTTTTTTCACAACTTTTGGCTTATTTTTTATCAGTTTAGCATTTGGTTGTCTTACTCTCTTGCACACTTAGAGCGTTCTTAGAGCATGCTTGGAGCATTCTAGCAATCACTTGGATTCGAGAATGAAAGAAAAGAAAATTAAGGAAGCACAAGGTCACAGTTGGATCAACTACTATAGCAAGACTTTGCAAGTAACCGGTTGCATGTGTGATCTCTTTGCTTACTTTTGGATGCATGGTATATGCATGTGATCCATTGGTTATGTGTTCTCATTGGCATGGATATTTTCCTAGATTGACAGTTGTTTCAACTTTACCTTGCCATTTCATGGATATTCATGGTGTAGTGGGTTCCCCATTTTGGTTTTCTAGTTGGATCTTGGTTCCCTAGAGGCAGTGGGTTGAGTTACTAGTCCCAAGATCCTTGGGTTCCCTAGATATTGTGGGTTGATTTTCTACGTCATGGAGCCCTAGATAATTTGGATAGAGACCAATCTGGTTGATGTTAGTGATTTTTGGACCATATAGGTGAGATCCCTATGCCTGAGGGTTGAGGTGGTTTAGCCTCTAGAAGCCCTAGTTTGTTTATTTTGGTTTAACCCTTATGATCCCACATTCATGCTTGGAATATGGCACCGAGATGATTTCCTAAAAGAGAGATTTGGTTCAACCCAAACTATGGTTAGGTGGTACGTGGAAGTCCCTAATTTGGTTGGCATTTTCATATGTTAATATGAGTTATTTCCTATTGTTATCTATGAGCACTTGTACTGGTTATTATGGTGATCTTATGGTTGATTCATCATAGTTTCTATTTTGGTTATATGTTGGATATATGCATGGTTTTATGATTTTCTCTAGCTATGACTCATGTTCATGATTTGATAAGTTATTGGATGGTTGATGAACGCATGGGCTAACAAATTTTATTGCAGCTAGCTTGAGAAGGCATTGAGCCTTCTTGGTGATTCTCAGGTGAAGTTCAGAAGCTTATGATCATATATGCATTCGTGACCTATAGTTTATATATTTTTCATATGTTTGACGAAATTTCTATCTTGCATCAAGAATGTTTTGGTCAAGATCTAGCTCAAGTTATTTTTGTGTAACATTGTTATCCTTATTGCCGTGACTCTAGAAAGTTACAGGCAGTTCTGCGCAGTGGTCTGGAGGCTTTCCTAAAAAAGTGGCATAGATCTCGCGACTACATGCACTGAAATGAGGAATTTGGGTCATAACTGCTAGCATCTAGGCCTATGTGTGCGATTATAACCTCTCAACTGCATGCATGTAATGTTATGGGTTCAATTGAGGAGTTTCTCTTATGAAAAAGGGTTCCAACTCAAGGATTGATCACCCGGGGTGGTTTGCAGGCTCCTGAGGATTGGATGTAAGTTATCAATTATTCGGCCCCACTTCCATAACTAGAACTTTGAGGTGAGGTCATATCATAGTGACACTCAGCTCACGTTTACCCTAGAGAGCTTGTAAAAGTGGGTAAATTTGGGAGGAGGTGTTATAGGGTGGTATTGGAGCAGATTTCATTCTCTTTGGGTGATATCTAATACCACAGGGTGGTATTGGAGCAGATTTCATTCTCTTTGTGTGATATCTAATACCACAGGGTGGTATTAGAGCTTATAGGCTCAAGAACTTGGATTGGGTGGGATAAATGCATATGGTTATGCATGCATGTTAATTGTATATGTGTCTACTATGGATGTAATGTAATGGTCATTATTGTAGTTTTGTGTCATCATGCATGATGTTGAGATGTCGATATGTTGATGTCATTGTGTATCTATATTGTGCTAATATGGATTGATTGTGCAGATGAGATAGCCTCCCCTAAATTACACTAAGGTATGATTTTGATTATGTCTATATTTGGTTTATCTAACATGACATGTTTGTAGGAGAGAGAAGAATAGAGATGAAGAGCATAATGGTATACTATAGTTCACATTACTCCCCTTGTAGGCCTGATGTGAATTCAATGGAATGGGATAGGTTAGTTAGGAAACAAGGAGAAGAATACTCTCTTGATATGACAGATACTCTAAGCAATTTGAACGTAGAAATCAGAAGTTGTAAGGTAGATAATAGCAGCTTGATTGAGGCACAGGAAAGACTTACCAAAGCTCAAGAATAGAAAGCAGAAGTTAATGCAATCATCCTTCAAATCCTTTCATATTTGCAGCAGTAGGGATAATTGAGGATTAGTCATGGACAGGAGGAAAAGACAAATGGGTCATATGGTAGCAGGTCTTGATCAAGATACAGGTTGGACAGGGATGATATAGTCAGAGATGGCAGATCTTTGGATACACCTAACAGGCAGGCTAGCACTCATGGATTTTATTCTAGTTCTGGTTCTGAGAGATATCATCATCATTGTCACCATCATCCTTATAGGAGGAGTGAGAAGCAGTATTTTCTAGAGGATTTCAAGAAAGCCAAGCCTCCTACTTTTGATGGGGATGTGAAGAATTTAGAAGATGCATAAGCATGTCTGGTTGTGATGAAGAAGTTCTTTGGATTGCATGATTATTCAGAGAGTATGAAAGCTAAGACAGAAATCTTCAGTCTCAAACTAAAATCAGATATATGGTGCGAAGATGTGAAGCGTGTTAGACGCATCCAGGTAGAGGATTTGAGTTGGTGTGAGTTTAAAAGACTCTTCAGGAAGAAGTACTTGTTTGAGAAATACTATGATGGTAACGCCAAGGAATTATATGTGTTGAATATGGGTTCCATGATAGATGAAGATTACATGACTAAGTTTATGGAGTTGTTAAGGTATGTGCCCTACCTCAAGGATGAGAAGACAAAGTTCCAAAGGTTCATCAGTGGATTTCCTTTAGCATTTAAATATCAGACTGAGTATGATGAGATGCGGTCATTAAAGGAAGTCATTAGGAAGCTAAAGAATTGTTACGATCAATAAAATCACAAGTATGAGCCTAAGAAGGATTGGAAAGTTAATGAGAAGACTAAAATAAAGTGGGCTAAGAAGCGAGGAAGACCTTAGGATGCAGGTGAAAAGGAGAATGTAGTGTCATACAAGAAGTTAAATGTAGTTTATAGAGGACATGGATTTCAGCTTGAGGAGCAGAATAAGGGTGATCGTAAGAAGCCTTTGAAGTGTTGGAATTGTGGTGGAGAGCATCACTGGAGTGAGTTCCCATTATACTAGGGTGGTAGACCTTAGATTTACAGTGCTCGGGAAGCACAAACAATTGGAGATGTTGGTCAGAGTATTCCTCGAATTTATGCAGTAGTGGATAATAGGCAAGCTAATCATCAAGCATCCATTATTGAGATGGAAGGTAATCTTTGTGATCAAGTTGTTTCCATTTTGATTGACCCTGGATCTAATTATAGTTATATCAGTTCTGACCTGGTGGATAAGTGTTGCTTGAATAATGAAGTGCATGAAAAATCTTGGTTGGTGCAGTTGGCTACAAGGACCAAGAGAAGAGTTCATCATAGGGTGAGATCTTGTGCATTTGAGTTGAATGGTATGCCTACATCAACACATATAAATGTGCTTTCGTTGGTATGATTTTGGGCATGGATTGGTTGTACATTCACAAGACTAAAGTGGACTGCTATGATAAGGCCATTGAGTGTCTGGATGATGATGGAGAAAGAATTATTGTAGGGAAAGAAGAAGCCTACATCAATGGGAATGGTTACAGCTATGTAGGAAAAGCATAGTTATAGGAATGGATGTGTATTGTTTGCAATTCATATTTCTAGTGACAAAGGGAAAGATGTTGAGGATGATGAAGTCCTGAAGAGGTATCCCATTTTGCAGTAGTTTCAAAATGTGTTTCGTGCAGAGATTTCAGAGTTGTCTCCTCATAGAGAGATGGACTTTTCTATTGAGTTTATGCCAGGAGCAGCACCAGCATCTAAGGCACCATACATGATTATCACTCTGGATTTGGTGCAATTGAAGTTGCAGCTTAAGGAAATGCTTGATAAGGGATACATAAGGCCAAGTGTATCTCCTTGGGGTGTGTTATATGGAAAATTCACTTCTGCAGACAAAAATGAACTCCCTAGATCTAGTGGTCGTATCTAGAACAACAGAGGACAAAAAGATCTAAATTTTCCTTAGAGATATTAGAATACAGAAAAGAGACCTACCTGAAATTCGTAGTAAGTCCTCCTTTTCTCTTCACTTGTAAGCTCCATTCCTAGCTTCACGCGCTATAAATGGAACCTAAAACAATGGCTAAAATAGGCAAAGGAACTATAATGTCCACATAGAATAATCCAATATCTCTATTCAATGAGTCAACATGGTATTGAAATACATAAGCATCAACATGACACAAGTATGGGAAAACATAGTGCTTTTTGTATTAATAAATAAAGGAGAGAGTTGCAACCATATATAGAAGGTGACTTTGTCTATGTCTTCCCAATCGTCTTGTCCTTCCTTTCCACAAAGAAAACCTTCACACTCAACCCTAATGCAAATGGATGATGATTCATTAAGCTCAAAGCAGTAGCTTGAGGGCACTAGAAATCTCCAAAAGCCAACCCAGACTCTATGGGAAGTAGTAAATTTATAGGGTAAACATGGTAGGTTAGGATTTACCAATCTAAGCTTGAGATCCACTTATGAGGGAAAATAAGCTCAAGGGATAAGAGATAAGATCATTAGAGTAGGATCAGATAGAAATTGGAGATCTCTATCCATGGTAAATGGTTAAAACCACCTTAGAAGCTTTTGGAAGGAGAAGATTTGAAAATATTTTTTTATTTTCCCAAAATTATAGAATCAGCACACCTACAGAATGGAGCAATATGCATTGATCAACATTGATACTCAGTTATGCAACTTGCACCCAATGCGGGTGGATAGGCATACACAATGCGCAGGGGCTAAAAACATGGTTTTTGAGGAAATAAACCGAAATACTTAGACTTATTGGAGAAATAAAGCTTAGGGATTTGCAAAGGGATTATGAAAAAGTGTTCAAGGATGTTTATTGATATAGATTTCAATTCTTTTGAGCTGATGTATCAAAATGGTGTGTAACATATTGCTCCCTAAAGTACAAAGTTAGAATAAATGGCTTAGGACTGAAATGTTTTACCTTCTGACAAGTCTAGATCAAGAACAAATAGGTTAAGATCATCATTTGTTACAATACATACTATCATCACGATAACATTGCTGAGGGAGGCATACCCATGCTCAGCATATACATCAATATTACATGTACAATGATCAAGAAGTCTCGTCCACTGATGACATAGCATGGACTCATGCTTGGATGATTGTCTGAATGATCATATCTATCATAATTTGTAATCGCGTATGTATCCTGAAATCACAGCCCAAATGGATGGAACTAGATCTAGGGTCTTCAACCTCCTCACTCGATAGTATGAGTCTAACCATGCAAATAAATGAGTTGAAGTCGAACATGGTAGATACCATCTAATTACCAACCAATGATGTAATCCATTAACAGATGCAAGAGAAACCATCGATAATGGTAATGGCTCTCAAGGTACTATAGTACAGTCTATGTGGTGTGAATGGATGAGCTGAAGTCAAACACCACACATAATATTTTGGTCGAAGGCCAATCACGAGGACCTATCGCCGAGAGCGAGGAAACTTGTCATTGATGTATGCAAGCTCCAAGGTACCAAAGAGAGCTTCTAAGTAAACTTCCTGGATAATGAGTTGATGTCGATAGGAAGCGACCAGTCGTAGGAGGGCCTTGATGTATCCCTCATCAACGACATGAAACAGGTATCAATACTTGAGATAGAATGATGTTGATATAGTGTTGGTTCATGAATGGAAGACATGGATGAAGGCTTAAGAGTATCATAACAGATATCAACTAAAGTACTCCTCTAGAACATATTGGCGACATATTATGGATTTGGTAACATTGACCCAAAACCAATTATGAAAGCTTTAAATATGGCGTGATTAACCAAAGAGGCAACCAGATTTCCTAACCCAGTAGTCATGGCGATAAAGTGAAAGAGTGTCATATTCAAGAGAGACTCACTGCCATTAATAGGTTAAGAGCCCTGTTTTCCCAATTTCCCCAATCATTTATCGTCGGTACCTCTTTATCTTTGACAAGCTTGAAGAGAATAACATATGCTTGATCTATAAGTTCATCCTTCAAATGAATCCTTCTGAGTATTTCAAATGAACCTTGAGAAGGAGTGGTTTGGTCTCATCATGTTCGACAAGTCCAACACTATTTGATGATTTTACAAGTCCAGTGAAGGTGTAACTCGACTTATTTTCATGTTTAGAGAGTTTGAAAAAAAGGCGAAAAAAAAGAAAACTCCAAAGGTTCCTTTTCGTAAATTTAGTCTCTTGAGTCTGAAAAGGTGGAAAACAATACTCAGGAGAACCTTTTAGGCATGTTCGACTAAAGTATTCCTTTTTAATAAATAGTCTATCCTAGTCTGAAAAAGGGTAAAACTTATATTGGGTAGACGTATTTTCATTTACTTTAACTAGTTTGAAAAGACAAGTGCTCGAAAATCTTTTCATGCTTAGGGAGTCTAAAAAGGGTTGAAAGAGGACTCCAGGGGGTTCCTTTTTTGTGAGTCTATAGAGCCTGAAAAAGTGATAAAAGTATGCTCTTTCATCAAAATGACTTGTATTGAACTTAAAATTGTCATAAGATCCTTCAATTAGCTTTAAACCTATTCATAACATCATCAAAATATTAAAAATATATGCAATATGGTAAAATGGGTCAAAATAATAAAAATATAATAAAATGAAATGAAATTAACCATAAATAGGAAAAAATTTAATTCATTTTTACCATTTTCATTTTACCTCTTGTGAATGAGCTTTGAGTGCTTTTTACCCTCAATCTTAAGTAGGTGATTGTAGCTAATCGGGTGGACCATTTCAAGTGTCATCAGTTCTAGGTAGAAGATCTATCCTTTCCCTTTCTTTTCATGGTTTCCATTTTTTGTTTCATGCAATTTTTTTAAACTTTTCAGTGATTTGGGGTTTTAGATTTGTGCCCTGGTTCCAACGCACCCTTTCTATAATGAAAGGTGCATTGGGATTTCCTGGTTAACACTAGGAAGATCACCTCAGCGCACCCTTCCAGGAAGGTAAAATGTGTTGGAGTGCACTATCCTCTTAAAATCAGGTGCATTGTGCGTAATTAAAAAAATGGATTTATGTTTTTCACCAAAATTTCTCTCAAAAAAATTCGTAAGGTTCATTCTAAATGTTCATCTCATAGTATTGCAGCGATTTACCAGAGAAAAAATAGTTCTAATTTGGAGAGAAAGATACCATGATTCCTATGATTTAAATGTTGCTAATGACCCAGGGACAATACAAGCCTTAAGGAATTGTGGACTCCTTAAGTTTTTCTAGCTCCTAGGGATGAGAGCTCAAATTAAGTTACTGGAATATCTGGTCAAAAGGCATGGGATATTCAAGGACATTGCTACAGGATTGGAGCACATACTCTTAGGATAGAGGTTAAGGACATCTATTTTATGACAGGATTATCTCAGATAGGAGCTCCTATCTCATTGTCTGGGATGAGAAGAGGTAGTGAAACGATCAAGGATTACATAGTTGCTCGCTATAGACCTCATTCTCAGCCAACAAAGGATAGCATAGTTACTGATCAAACGGGAAAATGGCCTAGTACCCATTTTTTTGAGGTATCAAAAAATCACTCGATTTTGAAAAATGGTGATTCCAAAATACAACCTTTTTTTTTTAGCATATTTTTGGCACTTTAAATCTTTTTATGTATTGACTATGAACAATTTTTTTAAATGTTAGTGATTTTCATGTTGATTTTGAAAAGTGTTGACGCAGCATCAACACATTTTTTTAGAAGACTTATTTTTGACACTTTAAATTTTTTATGTATCAAGTGTGAACATTTTTTTTTGTTAGTGATTTTCATCTTGATTTTGAAAAGGCTCATGAGCATCAACCCTTTTTGTTTAGAGGACTTACTTTTTACACTCTATATTCTCTAATGAATTAAATGTAGATAATTTTTTTAAATGTTGGTGATTTAAGTTGTAAAAAAAAAAAAAAAAAATTCAATAAAAAATTAACGGAAAAAACAAA
>APFE031151290.1:17351-50456 GCA_000404065.3 Pinus taeda
TATAATTTTTATAATTTAACCTCTGAGAGTGACATGGCAACTCTCTATCAAAAATTCTAACAAAATTATCTGTTCCACCGTTTGTAAGGAACATTATACAATTTAATGCAAGTGAGAACAGACTTAAAAGCAATTGGAAAGGATCTTAGAGGTCAGGAGACCTGCCAGAATGCTTGGCTTTATCAAAGATACAAAAAAAAGTTTTTGTGGACTTGCCGCTACCATGCTGGATTCGTCGCCAGCCTCCAAACGTTGAACCAGTAGAGCCGAACAAGTAGAGCCGAACCAGAAGATCCGAACCAGAATAACGGAAGACCAAAACAGAGCATGAGACCTGACTCATCAAAACAGAGCTTGTTACTTGGGATTTACCGATCCTTGCCCGATTTCCTTGTCCGGGGCTCGCTCCTAGGTGACCTCCACACCGTCCTCAACATCTTCGGGCGTCATTCCCGGCGGCAGCTTGAGATACAGAATGTTTGCAAAGGAATTATTAGGCTCCTCATCCATGGTTTTGTTCTGGGGTGAGGCTTGCCTAATATCTTCCATCTCCTGAGGTGTCTCTGCTTTTTTCTGTGCAGTGTCCAGAATGTTCTTATCCTTCATGCTCCCTATCTCCTGAAGCACCTCTGCCTGCTCTTCTGAATGAGCGAATGTGCTTTCTTCCTCTAACTTGCTCTATGACGAAGGGGCGTAAGAGCTATCTTCCATCCACCTGCTCTGCGAGGAATTGTCCGAGGGAGAAGGCGATTGCTCCTCAGAAGCCTCCTTCAGACTTACATCTTCTTCGTCTTCTTCCGAGAAAATGACTGTCACAAGAGCCGAAATCAGTGGTTTGTTTGTCCAGCGTCGGAATTGAAACCTTGCTGATTGCACTGTATTACTGATGGAGTGTCCAGACTCTTCAGATCTAGTCGAAGGGGGCGACGCAAAGGCGAGAGGCGAAATACGACGAGGACTGTGACTGCCTCTCCCTCCAGAACCTCCCCGTTGCCCAGAATTACGCCCACGCCGAGGAGTAGCCCTTAAACGAGGAGCCATGTAATTACTCTGAAATGAGGCGAGCGAGCTTGAATTCAATGGATACCCCGACCCAGCCTGAAGACTGGTTAACACCCAAATTGAACCCCAAACAGCAACAACTTTGAAGAAGCTGGACTCATCAGTAGGGGAAACGTCGCTGCCGCAATGCTGCTCCACTACTGAGCGAATCCTGCTATCAATCCCAATCACTACATCCCGAGAGGTTTTTAGGACAGGAGCATACACAGGGTTGGAAAAAACTATGTGGAAAGGCCTGCTCCAGCCATTGCCACCTTCCTCTTTCCCCAACAGACCATCACCCTTCTCTTCCTTGGAGCGCAAGCTCTCTTCCTGCAACCAAAACCGAACTGGGGAGAATGTTCCCGTAACGAAATCTTCCATCCTGATATTTCCGCAGCGCTTGCTTTGAGACAGCAGCTGCAATGAATGGCATTGAATGCCTTTCCTTTCAGTCTGCTTAATATCCCTCATCACCTTCTTGTTCAGCTGCCCGTTGTCCTCTCCGTGTGGCGTGCTCATAACTCCCCTTCAATGCAATACGAACACCCGCATCCGGGTATAATTTTTATAATTTTATTTTTGTTAATTGTTTTGAATTGTTTTTATTAATTTTTCCCTAATTATTAATTTTTTTAAAATGATGTTTTTTGTTTTCATTTTTATTTTATTATTTTTCTTTTTTACAAGTTATTTGATTTCCATTAACTTTTTTTAATGGTTTTTTTTTGTTTTTTAATTCTTTTTTATTATATTTTTATATTGTTAATTTTTTTCCATGAATCATCACAAGTTGGTCTTTAAGTGGTGGGAATTTTATTTTTTTGTTTTAATTTGTATTTTATTTTGTAATTGTTTCCTTATCTTTTTATCTTTTAATCTTAATTTTTACTATCTTATTTAATAACCCGTCCCATCGTATGGGTCTTATAGTTTTTAATAGATATACATATGTTAATTTTGATTACATTTTTTTCATGTATTCGATTTTATAATTTTATATTTGATTATTTTAATTTTTCTTACAATATTATTGAATTTGTTTATATATTATAGTATTATATAATATATATTACATATCTATATATATATATAATTATTGAGGCCCGTGTCGATGCTTATCTAGCAACCTGATCCCATTATGTGAAATTTGATAGTTGATTTAAAATGTTTCATTATAATGAATCTAATTTTTCCCACAATGTATGAATTTCACGGTTGGCCCTTAAGTTTTCATTACAATGGGTTGAGCGCACCTGCACTGCATGTCAATTTGATAGTTGATTTTTAAATTTTTTTTTGCAATGTATCAAGTTGTCTTAAGCTAAGATTTTAAAATTGCTATACATTTAGCATTTTAAAAAAATTACTTTTAGTATAATAACTCTTTCATTCAGGTGTTCATTTTTAAAGTTTTTCTAATCATAAATTTTTTCCATAATGTCATGCTTGAAAAATTTTGAAAACTTAAGATTGTTTTATAGTTATAACCTTTGGTTTTAATTCCATGGTTGAAAAATTGTCAAGATTTTAATGTTTTTAGTCTTGATATTTTATCTTTAATGCTATGGTTGAAGACAATTATAAGTGTTTTGTCTTAGCACCATGCTTGAAAATTGTTGGAATTTTAAGGTTTTTCAAAGAAGTGATATTTTAAATTTAATGTCATGCTTAAAAATTGTTGGAATTTTAATGTTTTTCAAAGACGTGATATTTTATCTTTAATATGAAATCATTAGAAATTTAAAGTTTTTTAGAGTCATGATATTTTATTTTTAACGTCATTATTAAAAAAGGATAAACATGTACCCTAAAAAAAGGACGTTATTTTGGCACCAACATTTTTCGATTTCAAGATATTTTTTGCACCAAACAAAATGGATTTTATTGTTTTTACTGTTATGTTTAAACAATATTAAAAATTTATTAAAAAAAAAAATATATTTAAATAAATAATAAAACAAATAAAAAATAAATAAAATAATAATAAATAAAATTAAAATAAAAAATATATATAATTAAATATATATATAATATATATATTATATAATATATATAATAAAATAATAAATAATAATAATAATGGTGATACAGAATCAACACTTTTTATTTTTTTGGTTTTTTTTTCATGTTTTTTTTGGATTTTTGGGCTTGAGTACCCTTTTTGAGGCAATAGTTCCCATTTGATTGGTAACTATGTTGGATGAGAAGATAGAGATTAAGGATGTAATCTGACTACCTCTCAAGATGATCATTTTCATCATGGCTTGGTTAGCTAGCAGTGCTACTTTGCATTTGGCTAACAAGTCATGAATACAATATGCATTGGAATGCATATAACCCATTGTATTTAACTAGAGTGAGGGAGAGTATTCACAAACCTGAAGGAACAACTCAATAGGGAAAAGGACGGGAAACTAAATAACTTGGGATATGGATCCATTCTAATATCATTTACTCTAGAGAGGATTCCACTACCTTGACCTCAGTGCATTGGGCTCGAGTTTCCAGGTCCTAGAGTTCCACGGTTGAGGCAATGGGTAGATCTCATGTCTCGTCATGCGGGTGCATCTTTAATGAGTTTCACACCTACTTTCTTCTGATTGCTGCAGGTGCAACTTATTATGATCGAGGAATATCCCTATGCTGGAGTTGACTTCCGAGAAGATCTGGAGCTCGTTTTACCTGAAGGCGAGCAATGGAGTGATATAGTTAAAATAATGTCATTTAGAATATTTTTTATTTTTGGGATTTTACAATTTTTTTATGTTTTTTTTTTATGTATCAGAGACTAACTATTGACTTAAAATTCAAATATGAAACCAATACGACTAGTAGGATCTTCATATCTTCAATGATGAGGAGAGCCACAACTTGCACCAGTAGGAGTTGCAGTGGTTGCAAGGGAAGATAAGGGGATGCAGGATCTCAACATGGTCGAGACTCTTACCAAGTTCGAGTGTCGGGTCAAGGGTTTGACCCATAGTGTGCCAGAAACCAGGGTCAATAAGATCCCCATGTGTTTATAGTGATACATTAATGGAGTAGTAGAGCACATCAACCAGTTTTTGTGTCAAGTTTCCTGTGCGGTTGTCTATTATCATGATCATCATCGAAATTAGTCTACTAGGAGGTCATAAAGCCATATTTTGTCTGCATGTATTTTGGATAGTATAGGTTGCGTGGCCATATATGTCTCAGACACATTTTTTTGTAAAACCAAACTCTAAATATATAGTTATCTATCGATGTTTCCTATTTACTATTTTTCTTATTCAATGTGTGACCCTATTTACTATTTTTCTTATTCAATGTGTGATGTTAATTGAAATTTTTACATGTCTTTCAGTTGTCTATCTAAAACATAATTGGCTAATGCATCAGTTAATGTGTTTAGACTTCTAGAAATATGTTGATATTGAATGTAATCAAAAGGTTGTTCCATAAGGCAAAGCCTTAAAAACATGTGAAGCATAGTTGGACTTCGTACTAAATAAACATTGTTCAGATGTAGTATTACGAGTTGTGAACCAACTTTAACCATCATATGGTGAATGCCATGTGAGATAACATTAGAAAACAATTCGATCACTACGTTATACTCAGTGATGTTATTGGTTGATTGATCGATGAAAATCCCTTGTAAACTCACTAAGTCACCATTTGGAGCATAAATAACCCATGTTGTGAAAGAAAGATTCTAAGTACTACGACTAGCACCATCAACGTAACCAACATATGGTTGAAGGAACACCAACATATACAAACCAAATGTAATCCAATATTAACATAGACGGTAGGAAACTTCGAAGGAAACACACTGAAAACACACTAACACACCTATACAGTATGTACACATTGACTATGCAAAGATAATTTAGGCATATCATTTTTTGAGGTACAACCCATTTCTGGTTTGTGCCAAAGGGATTCCATCAAAATCAATGAGCTCTTAAGTCCATTTCGTAAGAACGTGTTTAACTATATACCAGCCTAGCCACATCCGCTTAAGCTCCCTAGCCCCTAACTTATTAACTTCTTGATCATACAAAAGGACTAGGTCACCTTCTGAGAAGGCACGAGGTTTAACATTCTTGTCATATTGTGCTTTGAAGCATTTCTTGTGGGCCTCATTCACCACTACAGCATCATTTCGGGTTTCATATAAATATGCTAGGTGCAAGAGACATTATTCTTCTATGGAAGTAGCAAGGAGAAGTTCGACGACAAGATTCAAAGATGGTATCTTGCATTTGATGGGAAGGAGTGCCTCTAGATCATACACCAACTAAAAGGGTGTGAATTCAGTTACAGTTCAGACAAAGGTTTGGTATTCCCACAAATATTCAAAAAGAACGAGGTGCCAATTCATTTCGTGAATCCCTATCATGTATTGCATCATTGTTTTCAAGAATTTATTAATAGATTCTACTTTCCCATTAGTCTATGGGTAATAGGGAGACGAGCTATCATATTGAAGGCCCAAATTGGCAGTATGTTTAAACATCATGTGATTTTGAAAATGTTTCCCATGGTCTGCAACAATAGCTTGTGGCACACCAAATCTAGAAACGACATGATTAAAAAGAAATAGTGTAGTTGTTTCATTGGTGTTTTTATATGTAGGCATCGCTTCGGCCCATTTGGTAAAATTATCTACCGCCACAATGATGTAGCCATGCCCCCTGGGCGAATGAGAATTACATGTCATAAAGTCAATGCCCCATTTTGCAAAGGGTCCAACAATGATAACAATATGTAGAGGAGCAGGTGGAGCACGAGTTTTACGATCATAGATATCGCAAGTACGACACTTTTGGACCACAATGATGCAATATTGAAACATGGTAGGCCAAAAGTAACTAGCGCACAAAATATTCTGCGCGGTGGCATAGCCAGACATATGTATGCCATGTGATCTAGCATCACATTCGTTTAAATATTTCTCAGCCTCCCCATGAGTGAGGCATCGTCTAAAGATGGTATCAACACCATGGTGATAAAGTGTATCACCAATTATAATGTAATTTTTAGCTTGGTATTGAATACATCGTTTATTAGAGCGAGAGGTATTAGGCTGTAAATTCTAGGTATGGATATTGATGATGATATCTCCATACCAAGGATTAGATGCATCAATCAAAAACAATGGCTCATTATAAATTTAATCATCAGATGTAGACTCAGTTTGGAATGAGGTAAGGTTTCATATCAATTCCAAGAATACCAATGACTTATTGGATTTGGACTTGATAAATTCCAAAATTGACTCCTGGAGAATAATAATCAATTTAGAGTACTTTTCCCCCAAACATTTTCGTGATAGAATGTATGTCATTGGGCTGCACTCAGAAACTACCATAGTCTTCCGAAGCAGAATGTAGTGGCAAAACCTATGAACAACTTGGACAACTACCAAAGTTAACGTTTCAATGTGATTATATTTGATTTTAGTGTCATTTAAATTCTGACTCAAATAATAGATTGGATGTTCATCTCATATGTCATCTTCTTGGACCAATACCATAGCAATGGTAGTAACAGTAGAAGCGAGATATGGGAAATAATCGCATTGTTAGTCGATGGGATACAACAACGATGCACTAACCAAAATATCTTTCAAATCGTCAAAAGCCTTTTGGGCAGTATCATCGCAATGGAAGGGAACCCCTTTCTTTAATAGTCAAGTAAATCCTTGGTTAGTTTTGCATAGCTGAGGAAAAATCTCCAGAGAAAGTTAGCCTTCCCTTGGAGGTGTTGTAACTGAGCAAGTGAGGAAGGTGAAAGCAAATTGAGGATCACCTGTACTTTAAGTGGATCAAAATGGATCCCTTGCTTCAACACAACAAAGTTGAGAAGCCTATCAGATTGGACACAAAAAACACATTTGTGTGTATTTAACCTGATATTATAATTCCAACAACGTAAGAAAATATCCTTGAGATGCATGAGATGATTCTCACAATGTGAGGAGTGGGTAGGTAAATCATCAAAATAAGGTTGTACAATGTGCTTAATATTGTGGAAGGCATAAATCATAGCCCTTTAAAAATTTGCAACAAACATTCTTCAAACCGAAAGGGAGATTACAATAGGAAAACGTGCCCAATGGACAAATAAATGCAGTTTTATGTTGGTCTCACAAGAGTATGTTTATTTGGTTGTAATCATAAAAACCATCCATAAATGAAAAAGCTTTGCTTCCAGCACAATCATCAACAATTTGGTCGATAAACGAGGTTGGGTAGTTGTCTTTAGGACAAGCATGATTGATATCCCAATAATTGACAGATACTCGAATCATGCCTTGTTTCTTCATCACAGGGACTATATTTGAGACATAATCAATGAGAGGAACCGGGTAAATAAAACCAGTGCGCAAAAGTTTTTCAACCTCTATTTTAATCACAACATCTTTCTTAGGATGAATTGGATGCAAGCGTTATCAAACTAAGTTAGCATCCGGATACATTTTGATCTCATGTACTACGATATTTGGATCAATACCTGGCATCTCTTCATATGTCCAAGAAAAAAAGTCTCGAAATTCTTGAAAAAAGGCTTTGTATATCTTAACCTCATCAAGAGAACAAGATGCACCAATATGTACATTTTTGACAACTTCGGGTTTAATCGAAATATCAAGAGGAATGGTCTCTTCAATATTCGCTAAATTTTTCTCAGAATTGACATCGTGAATGGATAGGGAATCTGTAGATGTCTCAGCAATAATGGGTGAATAAATATCTCCAATATTATTCTCAAATGTTTCAAGTAAGGAGGAACGATGATGATTATACTCCCACAAGGCATCATATGACATCATGATTTCCATGATGCTTTCATCAATGGAGAATATACCAGAGAAAGGATCAGAAGATGAACCATAATATTGGGAATGATCAACCCAATCTATCAAGGAGGCGAAATCAGAATGTGTCGAATAGGTTGAATAGATAGCTTCATATTCAAGTTCAACAATGTTGAGCAGTGTGCGGTCACTAAATGCATCAACTTTGGAAATGTATGGCACTATCCAAGGGTCAGATGGAATAGTTCAAGAAGAGATCATATTGATGAAGGTAATCGGATTTGGAATGTCAAGAGGAGGGAGTGAAAAATTCCCCATCAAAGAGGAATCCTTAAGCAAACTTACTCCGACATGTTGATAAGATTGTGGGGACTCACCCACAAGAAGGATGCTTCCAATAGTATGAGAATTATTGGAAAAAAAAAAGTGAGCTGATCAATGGCCACAATGCCCACCTAGTGAGGGAAATAGATCATCCTAAAATAGGTCAAAACAACAATTTCCATGGCATAAATCCATGTGTGGCCCAATAAAAGGTTATAATCCAATGGTCCACCTATAATTTCAACCTCTACAGAAATCGCTTTTCCAACTAATTCAACTTGCAAGGTATTTAAAATTCCATAAGGTTTGAAACCTATTCCATCAAAAGCTTTAAGAGTAGTAGGTGACTGAATAATTTGAGGAGAACCAATAACTTTCCAACAGTAAAGTGACATGATATAGGTCGAAGCACCTTCATCCACAATTATCTGAATGATAGTCTAACTTTGAACAATGACCTGGATCATAAATGCTAGTTGTGGCGGAAGTATGGAAGTATTATTCTTGTGATTAAAGACCATAATACTAAAATCCGAAGGATCTATGCCTCCAATTGCTACAAGTAAAGACCTCTTATGGGCTGAATAATTCTACGAAACCTCGAGAGTTGACATAGCAGAAGGAGCTTGAGCCAATTCTTCAACTATATTATAATTCTATGCAGATCTCGCATGAGGATTGAATCTTGATTTGTGAATAACGCCTTTTGGAGGTTGATTGGTCAATTCATTGGGTACCACATTGATAGAAGGATATGGGGGAACTGACAAGTTGATCACTAGCCTTACCAGTCGAAGGATTTAGGTTACCTTAGTATTTATTTCTTGTGGCCACCATAATTTCATTTTTTTGTTTAGTGGAAGATAACATCATAATATGGGAAGAAGAAGTTGGATCTCATGCAACCAGATTTGCCTCTTGATTGGGAAGGGGATTTGTTAACAAAGAAGGTGTGTTAGATGATGACTTTAGGAATTAGTTAACTTATGCCCGATGTGGATAGTCTCGATTAAATTGTTCCTCATTACAAATAATGGAAGGATAACGAGGCTTTCATTTATCCTCAAGAGACTGATTATTTTGTTTGTCTTGTGAAGAATTATCTTTCTTATTCTTTCCTTTTCCTTTCTTCTTATTTTCGGGTTGCTGAGATTTGCCTTTTGTAGATTGAATGACATTCATCTCTGAAGTAATCGCAAGAGTAGTAGAGGTCGATTTTTAAATAGCCATAGGAGGAGACAAAGCAGATAGTTTACTCACTAGTTGTTGGCTAGCAGAACCAATCACACCATCATCAATATGTGATTATTTAGTGGGAGGTGGTGCATAAATGTGTTGAGGTGTCGGAGCACTGGGTATTTTGTCGTAGAGCGTGTTGTATTGGATATAAATGAGATCAAGGTATTGGGCATGAGAAATGACTTGCTCTTCAGTAACAACTCCTCCTTTAGCAACATCTTCAGTTATGAATGGTAACAACGATTTGATAAACCATACATCCAATAACTAATAGAGAATGAAGGTTTTGACCAAACAAAATCGATGTTGCCACTCATGATTATGATAAAAAAATGTGAGTGGAATCAGACTATTTCAACGAGGTCAAAAGCTCGGTTCCAGTTTCATATCGAATAGGTAAGTGAAAATGGGTGAGGAATGTAGTTGCTAAGGAATTGAAATTGTTAAACGAAGATCGTGGGAATTAAATATACCACTTAGATGTCGTACCAGTAAGGGTTATCTAGAAAAGTCATAAACTAATCACATCATCATTTAAGGAGCTAGATGAACACCATAAATGATAGGTCATAACATGAGTATATGGGTCTTTTCCAAGATTTCCTTTGAATTTCGAGATACTGCTCGACAACTTGGTAGGAGTGGCCATCCAATAAGGAGAATGATAAATAGGATCATTTTTCAGCCTGGTTAAATCTGGAAATTCAAGGGTTGCTACAAATGGAAACTTCCTATTAAAGTTAGAGGGAGGGTATCTTGGGTATGATGGAATGGGTTGAGAAACAGGTATCTGCATTCTGGGATAAGTAGGATTTTGGTAACCAGGATAAACTTATCCATATTTTCCAGTTATGAGATAACCTTGAAAAGGATGAAATGGTTTTGTTTGAATTTTTTGGCCTTGATAATGCATTTGTGGAATGGAATTTTTACCAATAGGCATCTGAGGAATATTTTGGAAAAGTTTCCCAAAGGCATTTTGCATCATCCCTATGTTAGGTTGACTAGTGGACACATGGGCCATACCATATATAGGTTGATTTACTTGTATTTGAGGAATAGACTAACCAAGTAGTGGATTTTGCAAGGCAACCTAAAGAGGCTGGGTAAGTGGAATTTGAGAGATCCAAAACATCAATGGAGTAGGTTGTGTTTGATGTGAATCCTGGTCAGGTTGACTTGTTTGAGATAAACCTTGGGCATGTTGAGGCATAGATTGAGTAGGTTGACAAGTAGGAACCTGGAGAATGACTGAGGTAGGTTGAGTAATGGGAAGATGATTCAAAACCAAACCAGGTTGAACAAGAAACGTGGGATTCAAAGGATTATAAGCCATTCCCGGGAATGGAGGACTCAAATGGGATGGAACACCTAATTGTGACATTTGATCCGGAAATGGGGAAATAGAAACAACATGTTTCCCCCATGTCAGGGAATAAGGACGATATGGATGTATCTTCCCCCTTGGAGGAGGGTACCCAGTATAGGATGGAGTAGATTGTTGTATATGGCCCAATACACTAACAAATGAACCATATTAATGCTCCAAAGAAGGTTGGAGTGCAACAGGTTGAATGGGTTGTAAGGTGTTCATCAAAGAAGTACTAGATAACATTCTTGATGAGGATGACATGGGAGAAGTCCATGAACTAGTCGATGCACCAGAAAAAGTCCCAAATAACAATTAGTATCTAGGTGGTATTGAAATACCACCATAAAAATGTGTTTATGGTGAAGTTTCAAACTTGGAATTAGATGCAACTTCGGTTGAACCACTCATGATAGAAGATACCAGTTGAGAAACCGTCACTCAATTAGGCATGGTTAAACTTCCCAAAGAAATTGGCTAAGGGAAATCAAAGGTGATTTTAAATGAGGACTACCAGGAAAAGGAGTTGTATTTGAGTATGAGGAGTAGGGAAAGAATGAGGTTGATAAAGATAAGTCCCTCTTAAATGGATAGGAGAGGAAGGTCGAGACTCTTCTTTAGTGATTTCCTCGATATTATAAAGACCATGTGGAAGTTTTTCTCTGTCAAGACTAAGTTATACGGGTTATGATTGAGTCAAAGGAAATAGAAGAGAGGAAGAAGGTCCTGAAGTAACAGGTTCAGTTAATTGAGGCTCCTCAGTTTTTATAACCTCAAGTTGTGATGTATCTGAACCAGGAAAATCAAGTTCAATGCCCGCAGGTGGTGAAGTTTCAAGGACCTCAATTTCAACTACGTCAGACTCACCCACTGGTAAAGAGGTGAGCTCAGGTTCAATACTTATGGGAAGTGACGAATCTGGTTGGTTGATTTCAGATGTAGTTCCAGAAGGAGTAGCTTCTAAAGTACCAATTTCAGTATTTTGCGTTTTTTTATTCTTTCGATGGCCAAGTGTTGCCTCTAGAGGTAGAGGAGGCAATATTTGCATTCTACGTGAACAACAAGGTTGTTGAGGGTGTTCTTCCATGATGGGTTGATAAATTTTAGAAATTTAACAACAAAAATAAATCAAAAAATTGGTAACTAGGTAGAAAGGGATTACCAAGTCACTGTGAACTACGAAATCTCGTTTCTGGTACATGCATGCAATCTCCCTAAATGTTGTGTTTGGTGTATCACAGTGGACAAGGCGGCTGACTCGATTACCTATGGTGGGATAGCAACCTATAGGGGACTTCCAAAATATACATAGAGGTATGTGGAAGCGTAGTCCATGGTGGTGTTTTCTAATGTGTCCTATACGATAGGAATTATTCTGATATACTTTTCATATGTGGAGCGCCATCCAATATACTGAAAGTTACGTGGAGAACGATCTGATATACTTACATATGAGGAATACCAACTACCCCCACAATGTAACACAGACAATTAATGATAACTCCTATTTTTAAATATGTTTGAACAAATCTCTAGCCTAAACCTTTATTTGTGTTGTTAATGTTCCAAATGCTCCATAGATTGATTGAGTAAATTTTAGAGTTAATCTTTAATTATGTTTCAGTTTCAAGGCTCACCAAATGAGTTCACCTGAATTCCCTATATTGTAATCTAGCATGGTAACAATAACTCTTTTATTTTCAATGAAAATCTATCTACAGGAGGGAAGGAACAAAGAATAATGAAAAATGCAATAATTCAGCAAACAAAGCTTCCTAAGTAGATATTTTAATGTAGTTTCTCCATTGTAAATTCAAAACCCTATATGACGCAGATAATGAATTCTTTTATTTTCTTTCCTCTTGATCTGCAAATGAATTGAAAACTAAGATGCAACTAGATAATTGACACAAGAAATGATTGTAATATAAATTTCTTCAAACCAATCAATAATCAAGTCAAATGATTACAAAAAACTAATTGATAAGAAGGAAGAAAAAACCAAAGAAATTTTCATCAAAGGCTAATAAATCAAATGCAAACATTATGATGACTTTTCAGAGACATAGACGAAATCAGTGATCCAGGTGGATGTTGGTGGCCACCCACCTATCCCATTTGGACCCCCGTAACTGTCTCTTTCAGTTTTTCAGTTTCCGTAATTGTAGCACAATTTACTATTTTTCGCAGTTTTTTTCGGGTCCTGAACTTCCGGAGCAGTTTTGAGGCCCTAAACGACGTTTTTTGGGAAATCTAGGGGAAACATGGGTACATCAATTGATGCTGCCCTTCGCAAAGTGGTAGTTCTCGGATAGATCTTTCTAACGAGCTATCATACGCGTCAAATGGAGATCGTATACCAAAGTTACGACCCCGGGAAATTGATGTACCAATTTACCCAAAACGGGGCCCACAATTTGGCGTTTCATCTTCTAGGGTTAGGTTTTGGAATGTGAAGGGTTTTCCATTGTTTCTCAACAATAAATAGGCCTTCGAGCCTCATTGTAACACAGGTCGGAACAGTTCAGAGGCATGTAGCCGCACATCTCTTCTCAGAGATAAGCTACCATCGCCCTAGCTGGTTTATTTCCAATTCTGGTTGTAAGCATATTTCAGTATTTTCCATTAATGAAATGAAGTATTAATTCCACTGCATCTTTGTGTATATGGTTATCTCTATATTTTATTGCATTCCTGTTTAAGTCTGGATCATTCCTGGTGTATATACTCTTCTTTTGATGTTTCTTGATCATTTTCTTCCTCCTCTTCATAATCCATGTAAAATAACTTCTTTTTAGCACACTTATGACCTTTAGTGCATTTGCTATCACAATTGTAACAAAGCCCTTTTTCTCTTTTCTCTTCCAATTGTTGTGGTGTAACCCTTGTAGCTTGTGGAAGGCTAGGAGAAACAACACTTCCATTATTATAGTTGTGAGGGGTAGACTTCCTTGTTGCCATAATTTTACTTTCCACTATGTAACAAAGCTCTTTTACTCTTTCCGATTGTTGTGGTGTTGCTCTAAAGAAGGTGTTGCTCTTTGTATCCTCATAACATGTTATCATTTCCTCCGTGAAAATTGACCACGTAACAAGTTATTTACGAGAAAAAAGCCATTTATACCATCAAAATTGATCCGGTTCAAATATGAAGATGTAATACATACGTTTTGTAACAGTGGTACACCATGTTGATCAAAATATTGCTCCATCTGAAGTATCCAATTTACCGGATCCTTGCCATCAAACTTCCTCATATTGCCTTTTCTTGATTTTAGGAGCTCGATCATGAAATGACTATAACTCTGTAATTTCAGTTCTTCCAGTTCTAAAATTGTGACTTGGAGTAGCCCTCTATGTCCTCTTTCCAATGCCACTAGTCTCATCCAAATTGGATTCTCCAAGGAATAGTTATGCTAAATCTCCCATGGTGACCTGATTATAGACTAGTTCAGTAGAACGAACTTGTGCGACATGCCACGTGTCACTGTTTTGACCTTTGGATCTGAAAAATGTATACAAGAAACTACAGTATGTCCTCGTTTTGTAACTTCTTACGCAACTTCAATCTAATTCTCAAAACAAAAGTTATGACTATTTTCCCCAGGTCACCTGTTTGGAATGTAATTCGGGAGTCTGCAAAAAGGCCAACTTCCTCAGATCATATCTCCACAAATATAGCACCAAAATATCTGAAATTTGGATTTGAGCTTCAGACCAATTTCAACCCAAATGGGTTTTTTATTAGTATCTGAAACATCGCAGAAAAAAATTTATAGCGCAAATGCCACGATGACCTGTTTGGAGCAGCGAAACCCTAGAATCCAAAGCTCTGATACCAAATGTTATCGAACCAGCTCACAAAAAGATAGAAAAGATAGATCAACACCTTAGAATTTAGCCTCTTCAAGGGGGAAACCTCTTTTACATTACATAAATGAACAATTCTTCGATGATACAAATGACAAGACCTCATTTCTATATATAGGAGTCTAAGGGGTCATAATATAATCAGAGCCGACATAACAATAATAATGTAAGGGCACAATAATCACAATAGTGGGCTTCTATGGGGCACAATAATAACAATAGTGGGCATCTATGGGGATTACATGGGTACAAAAATATAATAAGGGGGTTGTAATAATAACAATAAGGGGTTACACTAGTAGTGTAGGGGCCTAAAATTCTCCAATTTATTGGCTGGGATTACAAATCATGGTTTTTTCGCTGCTTTGGGTAGGCAGTACCCTTTGATCTAGGTTTTCCATTGTGCTCCAATAACCAAAATGCCATTAGGGTCGGCTCCCTTAGGGGTTGTGTTTGCATTATTTCTACCACTTGATTCGCCCACGACTACACTACAATAGAAGGGGATCTCACCCCCCGCGGCACACCCCCCCCCCCACAGGGATGCTCATGTGTGTTGTATGTGCCTCACAAATCCATGGAGGAGCCAGAGTCCTGACAATCTAACATTGATTAGTCTGCAGAAATAGTTTTTGGAAACCCTAGCAAAGCAATGCTTCATGTGTTTGTTTTAATGGATATCTAGTTAACTCCATTTTGAGTAATGAAGAAATTACATTATATATATATATCTATACATTTGGTATTGTTATGCCATGCTTTCATTAATATTTGATGTAAATTGCATACCTTGATATGTGAAAATTTTCGTAAGAAAGAAAAACAAGTGAATATATGTGTGTGTGTGTGTGTTACCTTTGGTATTTTTATGCGATGCTTTCATTAAGATTTGATGTAAATTAGGTACCTTGATATGTGAAATATCCGTAGGAAAGAAAAACAAGTGAATATATCCTTAAATAAAAAATCTACCACTGATTGTGCAATTGCTCGAAAAAGATGTTTAGATTATACCCATTTAGAAACAAAATATATATATAGTAGAATATACCTCTTTTTCTATAATGTTGGAGTGATGGGTCCCATGAAATATAGAGCCCATTTTTCAAAAGTATCTAGAAGTACCTGAGGTTGTAATGGAAGTTTATTAGCTTGTACTAGCTTACCAATGTGTTGACAACTGTCATAACTTTTGACATACTTCTTCATATCCTTGAAAAGAGTAGGCTAATAATACCCCCGTTGAAGGATTTTGTAGGTTATTCTTTTATTGAAAAAATGTCTTCCACGTGGCTCATCATGGTATGCTTTTAAGATGTCAATTTTTTCATTAAATATCGAATAGCATAATGGTTAGTGTGAATAAAGGTTTCATAACCAATAATGTAGTTCCTTAATTTTTTTACAGCATGCACCACTGTAAGAAACTCTTTTTTTGATAGTATAGTTTGATTCAAGAGGTGTTAAGTTCTTACTAACAAAATAAATGACATAAGAAATTTGATTTTCATTTTGTCCCAAAACTACTCCTAGAGTTGTATTTGAAGAATCAATGGATATATGAAAAGGAAGAGAGCAATTTGGTCCTGTTAAAATAGGTTCTTCAAATCTTTTTTCTTTTAGTGTTTCAAAAACAGTTTGACAAGAACCATTTCAGAGAAACTTGTTGGCACTATGATACAAGTATTGTCCTTGAGGCAACTCTATAGGTCAACTTAGTTTTGATAAGAGGCTAACAGGAATATTCAGAGGCAATAGGGCAGTGGTACAGAGGATAAGGAAGATGGAACTAAGGTCTATTGATCAGAATAAAGAAGTTGAAGGAAGAAGATGATGTAAGAGCAGTTTAAGAGATACATGCAGGTTCACTTAGTCCAAGCAGTGTATACACGTAGGTACTTAGAACAAAAATAGCGTATAACGTACACACACACTCCCACAGAAGGCAAAGTGTGTACATGTTGAAAACCATGGTTTTTGTCCGAGGTATTTGGTCCAAGGTATCTTTGGACCATGATATTGACCCTAGGTATTTAGTTTGAGGTATTCAGTCTGTGGTATTTGATCCAAGGTATTGGTCCTAAGTGGATTCAGTCCATCGTATTAAGAAAGGCCAAAAACTATATAAAGAAGAGAGGATCATAAGGCCAGATGTGCAAGTGAATAAGATTCTAAGGAATACTTCTATCTGAAGTATATTTTATGTTGCAGGGTTATGTGTGGGACTAGATCTGAAATATTTATGTTCACCTTGAGTCTAATATTAGATCAGGATCACGCGACCTGAAACGACTTATTCTTGAATGATCTCATATTGGTTGAGGCTAGATCTGATGTTTTGCATCTGTTTTATTCGTTATCTATCATGATCTGGGTTTGTCTGAAGTCTGGAATTGAAACAAAGTTCTGAGTCAATATTTACAAATCTGTGCATAGGTTCGTCTCGGCAAAAGAGTGTATACACGCAAGTTCTGTTCTTTCAAGTAGCATATACAAAATAAAGGCTTAATGTTCAAAGATGACTGATCTATCAGATCAGGATTGTTGATTTATTGTTGTTGCTATTTTACTGTTGTTCGTCAGTGAAGTCTTCTTAGATCTGAATGTAAATCTGAATGCATAAGGAGGTTGGTATTTGATTGATTATATAAGTGAGAAGAAGTGTTTTCTGTTGCATGCCTGTGTAAAGTTCTGTAAGTTGATAGTAGATGTTCAATACACTATTGGTTTGTATAGTTTGTGATTCAGAGATTTTATGATTCAGAATCTTTAGAGGTATACGCAGGTTGGGTTGAAGGAAGTATCGTATACACGTAGGTTTTCTTCATTGAAGTAGTGTATACAGTCTAACACATGAATTTTTTAGGTTTCAGTTGGTTCTGAATGTTGATACAGGTTTTTGGGTTTAACATAGTGTTCTGATGACAGTGATCTGATTGTTTCAGATTAATTGCATGTTGGTTGATGAAGTTTGAGTCTCTAAATTTCTGATGGGTTATTGATGAGTCAAGGTCCTCATATGTCTTGATATGTGCTAGGAGCATCCAGTCTGAAAATTCATGAAATGTGGTCTCTGGTGGAAGAGTGGAGTTTTCTGTAGGTTGGCACCTACGTACTAGTAAACATATTGGCTAGTACAAGAGCTAGGGGGTTGTAGCTCCCTTACAGTAGAAGCTGGAGAACGAGAGAAGGTTGTAACCTTCTGCAGGTAGAATCCTGCGTACTGGTATGAGTTTGCACTAGTACAAGATTGTAAACAGATTTTCTTATTATTAAAAGAAGACAAAGATGACAGCAGTAGGTGGTTTTCACTCACATTGGGTTTCCACCTTAAATCTTGGTGTTCATGTGTGTTGCTTATGTGTAATGGTTTATTATGTTTATACTACACATGGTTACTGTTTAATGATTGATGAAGTATTGATGCACTGATTAAAGATCAACATATGATGAATTAACTGAATAATAATTTTACTGCATAAATTCTGGTTGCCTTAAAGACAGTTGCGTGTACATGCTAGTTCCCCTCTTTGAAGTAGCATATATAAATATGATTATGTAAAAGAAAAATTCTTGATCTGATAATACTAATTTACCCCCCCTCTCAGTATTATTTCCAACAATTGGTATCAGAGCAGGTCCTTCAAAAGAAGCTTGATCGCTTGAAGGAAGATCCATCAAGATGAATAATCACGAAAGCATGGGATCCATTAGACCACCAATCTTTGATGGGAGAAATTTTTTTTATTGGAAAATAAGAACCACAACCTATCTACAATATCTTGGAACAGATGTCTGGGAAATTGTGGAAGGAGGCTATAAATTTCCAACAACAATTCCTACGGACACGACAAGTAAAAAGCAATATGAAACCAATGTCAAAGTTGTCAATACTTTATTGGGAAGTTTGTCACAATTAGAGTTTTTCAAATTCATGCAGCTCAAATCAACCAAAGAGATATGGGACAAAATCGTTCAGAGCTACGAAGGAGACTCTCAGGTAAAACGTGTTAAGCTTCAAACTCTCAAAATTTAGTATGAAACTCTTAAGATTCATAGTGATGAGAGTATAGATAGTTACTTCTTATGTATAGATGAGGTTGTTAACTATATGAAGAATCTGGGTGAAGAAATAAAGTTACCTTAGTTGAGAAAATTTTGAGATCCTTGTCTGCTAAATTCTAATTAAAAGTGTCTGCCATAGAAGAAAAACAGGATCTGCAGAATATCACTATGACACAACTTCACGAAATCCTAACTGCTTTTGAGATGAGAAAAGGAGGTCCATCAGATATGAGAGAAGCCGCATTTAAAGCTTCAGCAAAAGGAAAAGAAAAGGAAGAACACAATGAATCAAGACACATTTCAGAAGAAGAAGATGAGGTAAATTTTGTCAAGAAGCTTCAACGAGGTCCTAGAAGGTTCAAAGGTAAGCTACCTTTCAAATTCTTTGCTTGTGGTAGAGTCAGTCATTATGCTGCCAGATATCCTCATAAAGATAAATATGAAAAAGGAAAGGAATATGCAAAAGGGAATAGGAAACAAGTTGTGAATAGAAGGAGTTATTATACTCATGAAGATAGTGATGGTTTAACTAATAGTGATGAAGATGAAACTGGTCAAGATTAAAGACTTCTCATGGCTTATGATAGCGATGATTTTTGGGATAGTTTAGGAGAGGATAGTGAAGGTTTATCTAATAGCAATGATTATAGAATTCTCATGGCTTATGACAATGATGATTTTTGGGATGCCCTAGAAGAGGAAAACTTTCATGAAGAAATCTCTAAACTCAAAATCTATTTATAAGAAAAGAATATGATCATAGATACCTTGACATACCAACTCGCTGAAAAATAAAAACACAATGAAACACTAGAATGTGAAATTGTGGGTCTAAGAAAAGATCTTCAAAAAACAAAATCTCTCAATCTTAGATTTGCTAAAGGATTAGACACTTAAATGAAATTATCAAATTTCAACGTTCTCCTCTAATAAATATAGGTCTTGGATACACTGAAGAACCATCTCAATCACATAAGCCGTCAACCTCCACCAAAAGCTATCTTGATGTAGCAAAGGCCAGTGAATAGTATGACAATCATCAGAAAAGGAATATATATGATCACCAGGTAAATCATACTCAATTTGATCCATGGATGAGTATCAATAGAAGCCACAAGCAACCTCAGGCAAATCATACTCAATTTTCTCCAAAAATGAATATCAATAGAAACTACAGTCAACAGGTAAATAGATTCGATAGTTGCAGAAACTTCTTTAATGGGCAATGTTTTTCATGTCATAATTTTGGGCACAAAGTTTCTCAATGCATTGCTTACAGTACCATCATGACTAGAGAAGCACGAAATCAAACGAATGTAACAAGGATCAAGAGAAGTTCCTATAATAACTTTTCTCCTCTTGAATATGAAATAGAATGCTCAATTTGTAACAACTTTGGTCATGAAGAATCTAAATGCAGAAGCAAATTTCAACAAACACCTCAAAAGGAGAAAAAACCATTAAATCCCAAGATATGGAGAAGGAAAGAATCTCAAACAGAAATATGTGGTATAGCCTTGTATGTGGAAGGACAAGAAAATCATTGGTACATTGACAGTGGATGCTCCAAAAATATGACAGGTGACAAAGAGAAACTTCACTCATATAATGCCTTAGAAAAGGAAAAGAATGTATCATTTGGAAATGACACTCCAGCTGTCATAAAAGGTAAAGGTTCTATTTTCTTGAAAGAAAAGGTTAAAGCTGGAAATATTATTTATGTAGATGGTTTAAAGCATAACCTGTTGAGTGTCAGTCAAATGTGTGATCAAGGAAATGAAGTGGTGTTTCAATCAAAGGGATGTGTTGTTCATGAGCTTGATATAGGAGAGACCGTGATCAAAGGTACAAGAACTCCAAACAACTTATACATACTCAAAGGAGGACAACAACAGTGATATCTAAGCAAAAATGATGAAAACTGGCTGGCATAGAAGATTGGGACATCTAAGCTTTTCTCAAATAAGAAAATCATGCAGACTCAAGGTTGTTTGTGATCTTCCAGATATCAGCATCCCGGAAAATACAATATGCAAACCATGTCAAATCTATAAGTAAACCAGAGTTCACTTCATGGAAAAAGAAGGGTCAGCTAGTAAGCCTCTTGAACTTATCCATACTGATTTATGTGGACCAACAAGGAAAAAGTCACCTCATGGAGAATAATACTTTATTTTGTTCATTGATGATTTTTCCAGAATGTGTTGGATAGGTCTTCTAAAGCATAAAGATGAAGCATTTGAAAAAAATCCAAGCCTTCAAAGCTTTGGTTGAAAATGAATCAGATCGAAAAATCAAATGCCTTAGATCTAAACGAGGAGGGGAATTTATATTGGATGAATTCTTTGAATTTTATGAACAACATGGAGTAAAAAGGGAATTCTCCACTGCAAGAACACCTCAGCAAAATGGTGTAGTAGAAATGATGAATAGAACAGTTCAACAAATGGCTCGAGCCATGCTAGATGAATCTGGAACTCCTGCAACCTTCTGGGGTGAAGTTGCATTCGCTGCCATGACTTTATTCAACAAATAAAATGTTCGGGTAAATAGCACTCAAAATTCACATGAACTTTGGTATGGTAAGGCTCCTACTGTAAAATACTTTAAAATTTTTGGAAGCAAATGTTTTATCAAAAGGACTAATGAAAAACTTGGTAAGTTTGAACCCAAAGCAGATGAAGGGATCTTCTTGGTTATTCTTCCAGAAGTAAAGGATATAAATGTTATAATAAAAGGCTTGGGAAAATTGTTGAAAGCATTGATGTTGTAGTTGATGAAGCATGCAAAAATCCAAAATAGATAAAATCAACAGAAGATTATGACAATGAGGAAGATGGGGATTAATTTCCCACATCAAATCAAAATTATATTGAATAAGAAACCAATGAAGCACCAGAAGAAGATATAATGGTATAAGAAAAGACTCCTTCTAGGTATGTTCAGAAAAATCATCCAGAAACTAAAATTTTAGGAGAAAGGGAGGTTGGTGTATAGACAAGAAGAACTATTACAGGGACCTCAAGCTATCTAGCATTATTATCCTCCACTAAACCTCAAAATATAAATGAAGCATGCAAAGATGAATGTTGGGTCAAGGCCATGGATGAAGAACTTAAGAAAATTGAAAAAAATGACACTTGGGAATTAGTTCCTAGACCTCATGATAAAAATATTATAGGAACTAAATGGATATTCAAGAACAAGCTAAACGAAAATGGAGAAGTCATTAGAAACAAGGCCAGACTTGTTTGTTAAGGGTATGCTCAACAAGAAGGTATAGCTTTTGAAGAAAATTTTTCACCTATTTCCAGACCTGAAGCCATAAGAATGTTTCTTTCTCTTTCCAGTTTTCGGAAATTCAAAGTATACCAAATGGATGTAAAATGAGCCTTCCTTAATGGAGATTTAGAAGAAGAAGTTTATATTGAACAACTAGAAGGATTCATTCTTGGAAATGATGCAAAACTTGTATGCAGACTCAAAAAGGCTCTCTATGGTCTGAAATAGGCTCCAAGGGCTTAGTATTACCGCCTTGACAAATATCTACACCAACAAGGTTTTACAAAAGGTTCTGTAGATAGCAATTTATATACAAAGATTGAAAATGATAAATTGCTAATTATTATTGTTTATGTTGATGATATCATTTTTGGTAGCAATGAAGAATCCATGAGTCAAAAAATTTCTTCAGTAATGCAGTAAGAATTTGAAATGTCCTTTCTTGGTGAACTTACCTATTTTCTTGGTCTACAAGTTTAGCAAACTAAAGATGGTATTTTTCTTTCACAAACCAAATATCTCAAGCAGATCTTGAAAAAGTATGGAATGGAAGATTCTAAACCTGTATGTACTCCAATAGTAACAGGAAGAAATATCAACTCAAACGATGAATCAGCTGCAGTACATCAACCAACTTACAGATCCATGATTGGCAATCTACTTTATCTAACAGGTACCCGACCTGACATCATGCATGCAGTAGGAATAGTTGGAAGATTCCAAGCAAATCCAAAGGAATCACTCCTTTAGGCAGTCAAAATAATTTTCAAATATCTTCAAGGAACTCGGGACTTTGGACTGTGGTATCCTAGAGATGCAGATCTTACTCTTCATGCATGTCCAGATGCAGATTGGGCAGGAAGTGTTGATGATAGAAAAAGCACTAGTGGTGGTGCATTCTATATGGGTTCCAGGTTAGTGTCTTGGTTCAACAAGAAACAAAGTTCAATTTCTTTATCTACAGTTGAAGTAGAATATGTGGCTGCTACATATTGCTGCAAACAACTACTTTGGATGATGAAAACTTTGCAAGACATTCAGATCACATGTACTCCACCCATCTCCATTCTATGTGATAATACAAGTGCCATCAGTATTTCAAAGAATCCAGTCATGCACTCCAAGACCAAGCACATACCCATCAAGTACCATTTTCTACAAGAACAAGTGCTTGAACAAAAGGTAAAATTAGAGTATGTCCCCTCCAAATAACATGTTGCTGATATATTCACTAAACAACTGCCCAAAGAAACATTTGAATATCTTAGACAAAAGTTGGGAGTTGTTATTGCATCATCCTGCTGTTAAATCCAGTTTTTCAGAGGAAGTTTACTATACATTGGTTTCATGAAGTATATGCACGGGTACACGCGGGTTGCCTTCGCTGAAAGCGTGTATATGTTTTTCTAACAAAAAAAAACAATGGTAGCATAGGTTCAGGGGGAGTGTTCACATTCCACATTGTTGGCATTATGGTTACTGAACTCAGCTATTTCTTAGTTGCATCAGTCATTAGTGCGATATAAATTCTTCTGTCATGGTCTATATTTCAATGAGTTTTATTGGTCATATGATGTAATTTATTTCCCCAATATCCTTGGGATGGATGATGTAATAATTGTTGTAATTTTGTCATGTATAAACTTTGGTATATCCCCACTTGGTTGGGTGATTGATGTATGTATGAGTTCGTGGTCATAGGGAGGTCATACTCACTTTGTTGAGTTATAGTGTCATGTTATTATATCGAATCATCTCTCTGCAGACTTGGCATATACATAGGGGGAGTATGGATAGCATCATGCAAAGGAGGAGAGTAGAGTGGTCCGCCCTTTTCCCTTGATGTCAAAGGGGGAGAGAATTTTGGTATTTTGGTGTTGTATGGTATCTCTAACAGTCTTTACAGCTTGCAGTAGTCAACACCATCATGGTTTCCATCAATTCCAAAGGGGGAGATTGTTGGCATTATGATACAAGTATTGTCCTTGATGGCAACTCTATAGGTAAACTCAGTTTTGATAAGAGGCTAACAGGAATATTCAGAGGGAGTAGAGTAGTGGTACAGAGGATCAAGAAGATGGAACTAAGGTCTATTGATCAGAATAAAGAAGTTGAAGTAAGAAGATGATGTAAGAGCAGTTTAAGAGATACACGCAGGTTCACTTAGTCCAAACAGCGTATACACACAAGTACTCATAACAGAAATAGCGTATAACGTACACACACACTCCCACAGAAGGCAAAGTGCGTACATGTTGAAAACCATGGTTTTGGTCCGAGGTATTTGGGCCAAGGTATCTTTGGACCGTGATATTGGCCCTAGGTATTTAGTCTGAGGTATTATGTCTATGGTATTTGATCTAAGGTATTGGTCCTAAGTGGATTCGGTCCATGCTATTGAGAAAAGCCAAAAACTATATAAAGAAGAGAGGATCATAAGGCCAGATGTGCAAGTGAATAAGATTCTAAGGAATAATTCTATCTAAAGTATATTTTATGTTGCAAGGTTATGTTTGGGACTAGATCTAAAATATTTATGTGCACCTTGAGTTCAATATTGGATCAGGATCATGAGACCTGAAATGACTTATTCTTGAATGATCTTATATTGATTGAGGCTAGATCTGATGTTTTACGTCTATTTTATTCGTTATCTATCATGATCTGGGTTTGTCTGAAGTCTGGAATTGCAGCAAAGTTCTGAGTCAATATTTGTAGATCTGTACACAGGTTCGTCTCGACAAAAGAGCGTATACAGGCAGGTTCTGTTCTTTCAAGTAGAATATACAAAAGAAAGGCTTCATGTTTAGAGATGATTGATCCATCAGATCAGTATTGCTGATTTATTGTTGCTGTTATTTTACTGTTGTCTGTCAATGAAGTCTTCTTAGATCTGAATGTAAATCTGAATGCATAAGGAGGTTGATATTTGATTGATTGTATAAGTGAGAAGAAGTGCTTTTTGTTGCCTACCTATGTAAAGTTTTGTAAGCTGACAATAGATGTTCAGTACACTGCTGGTTGGTACAGTTTGTGATTCAAATATTTATGATTCAGAATCTTTAGAGGTATACGTAGGTTTGGCTGAAAGAAGTAGCATATACACGTAGGTTTTCTTCATTGAAGTAGCGTATACAGTCTGACACATGAATTTTTTAGGTTTCAGTTGGTTCTGAATGTTGATACAGGTTTCTGGGTTCAGCACAATGTCTGATGATAGTGATCTGATTGTTTCAGATTAACTGCATGTTGGTTGATGAAGTTTGAGTTTCTAAATTTCTGATGGGTTGTTGATGAGTTAAGGTCTTCATATGTCTTGATATGCGCCAAGAGCATCCAGTCTAAAAATTCATGAAATGTGGTCCCTGGTAGAAGAGTGGAGTTTTCTATAGGCTAGCACCTATGTACTAGTAAACATATTGGCTAGTACAAGAGCTACGGGGTTGTAGCTCCTTTCCAGTAGAAGCTGGAGAATGAGAGAAGGTTGTAACCTTCTACAGGTAGAAGCCTACGTACTGGTATGAGTCTGCACCAGTACAAGATTGTAAACATGTTTTCTTATTATTAAAAGAAGACAAAGATGACAACAGTAGGTGGTTTTACCCACATTGGGTTTCCACTTTAAATCTTGGTGTTCATGTGCGTTGCTTATGTGTAATAGTTTATTATGTTTATAATGCACATGGTTACTGTTTAATGATTGATGAAGTACTGATGCACTGATTAAGATCAACATATGATGAATTAACTAAATAATAAGTTTATTGCATAAACACTGGTTTCCTTAAAGACAGTTGCGTGTACACGCTAGTTCCCCTCTCTGAAGTAGCATATATAAATCTGATTATGAAAAAGAAAAATTCTTGATCTAATAAGACTGATTCACCCCCCCTCTCAGTATTATTTCCAACAAAACTCATTATATTTAATAAGAAATTTGAACAATGGTGAGGCTATTTCTATAAAGTTTTCTATAAATTGCCTATAATAACTTGCATGACCTAAGAAACTTACATCCTTTTGATTCTTTAGCACGGGAAGTTTGGAGATGACTTATATATTTTCTAGATCAACCTTGATACCTACACATGCTATGTAATCCCCAAAACAATGAATTCAGTAATTAACATATGCCATTTTTCATGAATTAATGAAAGAATAGTTTCTTAACATCTAATAAGATTTTTTCTAGATTTTCTAATGCTTCCTCAAAAGTATTGGCATAAACCATAAAGTCTTCCATATAAAATTATGCACAATCATGAATCAAGTCCAATAAAATACATAGAATGACACATTTAAAAGTAGTAGGAACATTGCATATCCCAACTGGTAATACTTTGTATGCATATGTTCCCCATGGACATGTAAATGTTGTTTTATGCCAATATTATGGTGCAATTTGGATTCGATGATAACTGCTAAAACCATCAAGAAAGGAGAAATATTTCTTCCCTACTAAAGTATTTAAAAATTGATCTATGAATGGAAGAGGAAAATGGTATTTTAAGATAGATTTATTCAATTCTAGAGAATATATGCAAGTATTCCATTTACCATTCATTTTAGGAGAAATTACTAAAGGTAGTACCCATTGGTTATTAGAAATAAGGTATATGAAGTTCACATTTAGTAATTTATACAATTCTTCTTTCACAATCTCTTTTAACACATGATTCATACGTCTTTGGGGTTCCCTGACTGATATAGAATTTGCTTGAATATAAATATGATATATACATGTATTAGATCCCCAAGGGTTAGCCCAGTTGGTCAAAAACCATGCCTCGCCATCAGGAGATCACAGGGTCGATTCCCCTCGAAGCCCTTGGGGTTAGGTCTTGCTAGTAGGCCGAGGAGCGATTAGCCCAGATTTTTCCGTGGACGTAGCGACCACTCATTGACCAGGGTGTTCGTGAACCACCCTAAAAAATAAAAAATAAAAAAAGAAGAAGAAGATATATACATGTAGTAGGATCAATTCGTTACATATTATTATATTCCCAAGCAAATACAATATAATTTTCTTGTAGCTTCTTTATTACTTGTTTTTCAGAGGCTCTTCAAGTTTAGGATTGATGTTCAAAGTTTTTACTTGCTTAATATCAACAAGAGTACTACAATACCCTGTTATGGAATTGATAGAAGACATTGAATCAAAAAGCGCAAATAAAGATTCCATATTACAATTTTCTTGAATTTTTTTGTCTAAGATATGCTCAAAAGATTGCCCTTTAGGATGTTGAATAAAATTAGGATTAGTAACTAAATTAATGATTTGATTTTCTTCAATATTTTCTTTCAAATTCATAGTTTGGTCAATTGTTAGAATTGGTTGTACTATTTATTCATTATTATTAAGCCATTGTGTATTTTCATTTAGTTAAGGGTTTTCTAGGTGGATAAAATGTAAATTTATTAATTGAATCACCATGTGAGAAAGTCATGTTTCCATATCTACAACTAATGAATGCATCAACTATAGCTAACCAAGGTCTCCCTAGGATTAATGGACAACCACCTAAATTAGATTTAGGTTGTAAAGCCATAAATTCCACATGATATTCCAAAGAACCTAAATAAACCATAATATATTCTATCATTTATTTAGGTTTAATTATTGATTTATTTTATAGTTGTAGAACTGTGGATGTGTGATAAAGATTAGACAATTGTAATTCTTCCATAGTTCCTTTTGTCATCACATTTATTGTAGCTCCTAAGTCTATTAAAGTGTTTGAAATTGGAAAATTATTGATGCGAATCTCAACAATAGGACTATTGGGATCAATATATTTTTCCATAATATTCTTTCCTGACATGAGATTTCTAATTTTCCTAACACTTGCACTGCTTGTGGATCTTTCTTTTTCCTAGTTTTCCTACGCATTCCTTAATTTTTTAAGCATATATTGGGATATATTTTATTTCTTGTAGTAGTGGAATTTTATACAAATTCATATAATAAATCATATTTAGACAATGTAATTTTCTTACCTAATTTAAAAATTTATGGAAAAAGAGGAATTTCATACGACTATGGTTGATCTATTGGAGAAGGAGTTTGTTTATTGGTATACTACTATTATTATTTGATTGATTAGGAGTCTCCTCCTCACTTTGTTCTTCAATAATAACAAGAAATTTTTTATGAACTACTCTTCCCTATCTGAGGTGAATATCATTTTAAATCAAGAGGAGTAACCATATAAGTTGGAATTTTTTTGTAACTCAACATTGTATGTAGGTTGAGCTGCTTTATTATTGGGGTTTGGAATGGGTTACATAGGTAATTGAGTTGGTCATTGAGGAGGTTAATTCAATGGTAATTGTAATTTTTTGTATTTTAGAACTTGTGGTTGTTGAGGTTGAGTAGGATAGTTTGTTGTATTTGTGTAGAATACTGGGTCTATGGAGGATATTGTTGATGATATTATAGATACTATGGCATGTGCTCATAGTTAAGCCCTCATCATCCCTATTCCAACATTCATTTTGAGTTGGTTGTGGTGAGCATACTTTCCAATGAATAGGCAGAATGCAATTGTATTAAATTGCTGTGAATGATCTTAAAACATAGCTATTCCTCATGGATGTAAGGGTCTCTTAGGTGCAACAAAATAGAGTTTTTCAATGGCTTCCTTGTCTCCTTAATAGACCTCTTTAATTTATGGAATTAATGGATAGTTTTTCATTACATGGTTACCTACACAAATGTCACAGAGTTCAATGTTTTTCAAAGGACATTATTTTAAAGGATGCTTCTTCCTACATTTTAGACAAAAAGTAGAAAAGGATATGTTAAATTCGTCCTTCTTTTACTTAAATATTAATGTATTTAGTTGATATTTGAGAGTACTAAGAATGTTAGTTTTAAAATTATCTAATAAATTGTTAATTTCATCTATTTTTCCCTCCAGTTGATGATTTTTTAGCTCTAGAGACCATGTCTAGATCTCTTACCATACATAGCCTTTCCTTGAGAAATGTATTTGTATAAATCATAAATTTATGGATAGTTTAATTGAGATACATCTACGATGCCCATGAGATTGAGTACATCAATCCATTAATCTTTGATTCCTTGAAACAATAGAATTAGAAGAGTATCCAAATCCAAACTTTATTGTTTATCCCTCGTAACACTACAATGCAATCTTTCTAGATAATCTTCAAGGGTCTCATCCTCTTTTTGTGACATTTTAAACACTTCTCGCAAATCTTAGTTTACATAGTAATCTTTGTATATTGTAAGAAATATTTGATGCATATCACCACAAATTTTGACACTATTTGTTCCTAATCCCATAAACTAATGCAAAGTTGCATCCTTAAGAATAATTTGAAACATATTAAGTTTGTGGGCATCAAGAGGGTAATCATAACTATAACATAATACATCAAATTCAAAAAGAAAAGTTTTAGGAATTTATTTTCTCATACTATGGAATTTAGGTAGTATTGATGATGAAATGCTTTGCATATAAACATTTGTTGTTGGATCCAAAATAGGAAATTCAAATTCTTCTTCAACACTTTTTGTAAATGTTGTTCCTCTTGTTTCCTATTCCTCATATTCTTATTGTTCTTACTAGTCTCTCTTGCTCTTCATGTTCAATCATATTACCTTGCATAGACTCTTATGATGAAATAAGGTATTTTGTTTCTTGTAGCAATTGCCAATGAGTGGTATTTTTTATTGATCACTAATCAATTATTCTTCTACTTTATAACTATATAGTCTGCCCGCTTCTTGTGGACTTGATATTTTTGGATTTCTTCTTCTTCTTTAGCTTTTCCTCTGTCTCGTGAAACCAAAATTCAACCTGCTTATCCTCCTTTGCAAATTCTACCTACATATGGCATGGCTCTTACTACACCATTATTTAATATATATGGAATAGTGGATGGAGTTTTTATTCTAATAAATCTATCTCTAAAATCTCTATGTCTAAAGTCTCTACCTATAAGATTCATACATTATAATTTAAATAAAAACATATTAAATTAATAAAAAAATAACTATATACTTTTAACACTTCCTTGAAAATAGTGTCAAAATGTGAAATAATTTAATTTCTTTAAATTCATTTTCACATAACAATTTAGGGACATGCTTGTGAAATGCATACACTATTTATGTAACACTCATCTTCTAACTAATTAAACCCCTATTGTAAATAAGCTAATTCAAATTTTATGAATAAATATATCTCACTCCTAACTAATATAACATAAACATAAGATCGTTATAGTTTATTGATTTAGAAGTATAATAAGAAAAGTTACACTTTGAAATATTTTGTTGCAACAATTACTCCATTTTAAATAGAAATATTTTTATGTTACAATAATTACTCTATATTAAATCAATTTTAAATAAGTATAATAAGAAAAATTACAATTTGAAATATTTTGTTGCAACAATTACTCTATTTTAAATAGAAATATTTTTATGTTACACTAATTACTCTATATTAAATCAATTTTAAATATAAAAAAATTACGTTAATTACATTATAAGTTGAAATAATCAAATAGAAATTTTAAAAATGTCGAATAATAAAATAATTTTATCTTCCAAATTGTTCTCTTAGTCGGTCATAAATAATAAAAACAAAAGTCAACATCTTTACTCAACATCCAGATTGAAGCCTTGATAATTATTCTTTAAATTACTAATTAAATCAACAATTGGTTATAAGAGAGGTTATTGTAATAGTTTTAAATTAAAACTATAAATAAATTCAATCACACGACAGCTAATTTAATTTCAAATATCCAGCAAAATTACCTAAAAACTAACGTGCACATACCAAATGAGGAGGCCCTTCGTCTTTTACATCAACAATAAAAACATCACTTTCTCATTTTTCAACCAGTATTTAATACGTCTCAACCGTTAGAAGAGTCAAGTTTTGGGTGTTAAGTCTGATTCAAAGACAGAGCCTATATCTTGCCAGAAGCATCCGGTAGTAACTTGCTTATGATTAAGCTGTGAAAAGTCCGGTAAAAGCAAGATTAGTCTGTTTCTGCATAGAATCAATCTCTGTAAAAGCTTTGAGAGCATTCTGTAAGATTTTCTCCATTCTGAAATAAGATGAGTATGCTATTTTGTCATTGAGTACTATTGTGCAAAAATTATGAGTCCGTTGTGGTAGAAGTATTCTCTGTGCTTTCATCCGAAGTTCGCAGGAAGTTCGCCAAAGGATCGAAGGGATGTCAAGACTGTTTAAGGCGTGGATGCCGTTGTGAAGGTCACTAGAACGTGAAAGATCTTAGTAGGTTCACCACTGGTTCACAAGGAGTTGGCTATCAGAGAAATACCGAGAGACACAGAGAAAGAGCAAGCTCGTGACAGGAGCCCTTGCTAGAAATTGGTATCAGAGCCAGTAATGTCTGGTTCTAAAGGTTGGTGCTCAGATCTATCTTAGTCTTTAAGAATGGATTCATTCAGAAAATCTATCTCATTCCGAGAGCTTGAAGAAGATTCACCATCAGAAGAAAATCCTCTTAGGGAAATGTTTGAAAATAACTCAAACAAAACTTTAAATTCTGCTGAAGTTAATTACCAAGAATCTCAGCCTTCTGCGAGATGGGCTCTCCCAGATATTTCACCCTCTGAAGTCTATAGTGACTTAGCCCCTTTTCATTTAATTGCTGCCACTAGAATCACTATTAAAGAGTCTATTAGTCAAGTTCAGGAAAACTCTGATAGTATCTAGACTATTCCTCTGCTAAATCCTCAAGCTTTACAGGCAGAAGCAAAAAGGTTAAAAACCAATTATATACATCTTGGTTGCATACGAGTTGGCATTAATCCTTTAGTCCACAAAGGGTTTAAAACATTTGTGCTTTCTACTGTTAGAGATCTAACATACACAGATTCTATTATTGGTGGGATTGTAGCTCCTTTGTCTGATGGCCCTGTATATTTTGATTGTTATCCAAACTTTTCTGTTTATACATATGATGAGACCATCAAAGATATCTTACAGTTGCAAATCCATACCACTGGATTTGACATGAAAAAGAAAAGAAACAATATAGCCATTCAGACCAAAGCCTGTCTGAGACATACCAACACTCTATGGCCAGCCATCCGTCATACTCCCAATAGGGATTCCAAGTCAAGTGTGGTAGTCAAAACCGACCCGAAGAATCAAAAAGTTGAACAACAGTTGATAAAATGGGAAAATTTAGAGTTCCCTGAACATTGGGTTGTAAACCATTCCAGGCCACAAATCCCAAGAAATATCACATCTGCCAACATCACTGAAAATGCTTCTAATGCTGTCATATCCTTTCCTCGTAGATCGACCATTGATCGAAGAGGAATAGATGATGCCTGTAAAATATCCAAATACTACAGAGATCCTTCCACTATTGATACCGCCTGCTCATCATCATCAATTTCTTCTTGCCATCACCCGCAGCTTTTTGAATTAGCTCAGCTTGTAAATTTTTCTTCCTTAGAAGTAAAGTGTCATGATTATACAAATGTTATAAATCTTCTCAGTTTAGCCGAACAAGATGTTCATCTGCATCATAATCCTCGCACTGGTATTGCTCCTCCATCCACCTCTATCAGTTCATGCCCAAATCCCAAATGTTCTAATATACCTTTTCCTCATGAGCCTGAGCCTGATACTGATCATGTTCTTATGATCCATTCAATAGAAGAAGAAGATCCCAGGCTTACTCAAATGATTTGTTTAATGAGGCCGGCAAAGCCCAGGTATGGATTGGGAAAACTTAAACAGTCAGAACTGATTCCAGAGTGCAGATTCAAACAGATCCCTTCTGACTATAAGAAACCTGCAGTCATGGAGATGCATAAGTTCTTTGCACTTATGGATGGAACCCCAAAGTCACAAATCAGTGCAAAATGGATGAAAGAAATGCTGAATTGAGATTTATATACAAATCCCCAAGCAGATGAATTTGATCAAGGGTACACCCCAGGTCAAAAGAGAGAATTGGCCACAGATTGGAAAAATTACATGGAAAACAATAATGAGTGGATATCCTTCTACTCATGGAAAGACAAAGTTGCTCCCATAAATGTTTTAACTGGTACTTCTTCTAGCAGTATTCCTGATAA
>APFE031151295.1:0-11227 GCA_000404065.3 Pinus taeda
AATCGGCCTTAAAAGACAGTCAAGTTGGCCTAAAGAGGAGGGACAAACCTCTATTTATAATTTTATAGAGGTTGTCCACTCCTCATTCAACGTGGATATTGGCTCTGAAATCTGCAAGCAAAGAGAGACAAGAAAGCCGAAATAGGAAGTCTACAAGAGCAGCAACACAAGAAGACAAAACAACGAAGGTACAGGGTTGTCTTCTAAGGCATCAACAGCCACACGTGCGAGGAAGAAAGGACTTGTCTGCGGTCAAGTATATCAGGAAATCATAATAGCAACTATTTTTGGGCTAATACACAAGGTCTATTAGGCCTCCTCATCCAGCGAAGAAAGGAGGATTATTCTAGGGTTTTTGTCCACATGTGCAAAGATTACAGAAGTAGACTGTTGCAGACTTGACAACAGACAAAGGAAGCATATTGAGAGACCTCACTTGAATGTATAACAAGGTCTACAAGGTCTCCAAGGAAAGCGAAGAAGGTCCTCCTTATAGCGAAGAAGAGAAGCCCTAATATACTAGGGTTTCCTAACTTAGAACAACAGAAAAAGGACAAAGTACTAAGGAGCAAAAGTGTCGAAAGACAAAGGTCCATGTGCCAGAAGCTATAGTGAATCAAGAGGAAGGATTTGACTTGTGCTTGGAGGATCCTATAGTCAAGGGTCTAGGGTTTGGCAGTTGTTCAAATAAGAAGCTTCAATAAGAGAAATCTTACAAAGGGTTTCCCTCTCAAGAGTGGAGAGGGTTTGTCAGTAGAGAACCAAAATTTGTGTTCTTGCTATTTTGTTTTGGTAGCATTTTGATGAAGTACACACATATGCACTAATAAGAAGAATAAGACACATAAGTTAAACTAGAAAAAAGTAAAAAGACTTCGCAAATTGTTATCAAGTCACGAAGAATCATCACAACACTACTTTGCCCTAGATTCTCTAACATTCAACCCCATTGAATTGTATATAAAGAGGTGCCTTTCAACCTCATTTGACACAACTCAAGGGCTCTAATATACCTTTGAGGTAGCCGCAGCTTGAAGGAGCTAGGAGGACAAGTATTGGGTATGTTTTTTGTGTGTTCTTCCTTCCATAGGTTCGATCTTGAAGCAATATGGTAGCCCAAGGTCAGGTCAGAGAATTTTGGTGAGCTTTCATCTCTATTGAAGGATGCATCTTCTTGCAATCATTTCAGGAGGGCGGCAGGATTTGTGAGTCTTGGACACAGAGCTGAAAGGTTGTTCTAAGGAGCAGAACAGGGTGCAGTACAAGTAGACAATGGACATGAAACCTTGATGGAGGTTGTTTGTAGCACAAAACCTTAGATCAGGTTTACTTGAAGGAAGGACCGCAACAAGTGTCTCAAGATCTGGGCTAATCTACAAGCCCTAACTGCAGATCTTCAACCTTACAACTCGTCAACCCTTTGACCAAGCTTCACTACTCAATTTGGGATTGTCTTGGCCTATTTATAATCAACAAAGGAAGCTTCTTGAAGTAAACTAGGACCGAACTCATTTTGGAACCTATTGAGCTGCAGCTTTGAATACTATTGTCTACTGATTAGGGTAGAACTTGTCTGCTATTATTTGAAGACAAAAATTGCAAACTTGTCTGGGTTGTATATTTGGCACATGGTCAGTGGTTCTAGTCATCATATTGGCAAGTCAACCTTGAAATTGATGGTACTCTTTCTCTCTTTCTCTGCTAAACATTTGATATTGATAATAATAATATTTGATCAAGGGTTTTCCCCATCTTGGGGTTTTTCCTTGGCTTGTGCCAATTATTGTGTTCTCTTGTCTTGGCTTGTCTTCTAATTCGATCATATGTTCTTTCTCAAGTTGCTCTCAATGTGATAATGATTCAGTGCTAATGAAAGTGAAATGGACTAACAAATGGGCTAATATGGAATTTGAAGTATTTATCTTAAGCAAGAACACGTTATCCTAAACTCAACAAATTTGGATTGCCTTAAGGTTCTGGGGATCATTTTCTTTGATCTGGAAATGAAGCTCTCCATCAAATGAATTAAAGTAATATATAAGTATGGTTTCCTCTAGACTTTTAATATTTGCATGGTGATTTTTGCACAATCCAGTTAAACCACTTATTAAACTCTTCTATAGTTTCGCCCTGATTTCCTTTAGAACTACTAAGAGCAACCAATAAGTATCTATTATCTTTTCGTTCTCCCTATTTCCCAAGGAAAGCATTTTGAAGGGGGCATGCATTGAATTAATTATCAAGAAATCCTTTCCACCATTCCACAACACCATCCACAGGAGACAATGTAAACAACTTTGTACTGACATCTACGTGTCTCGTTCCTCCCATTTTAAATATCACACTCCTAATTTTGGCCAATGATCGAAGGCAAAAATAACATTATTTTCTTGGAATGTGGGAATGTTATCAATGGAATTTTCTAGAATTTCATGTGGAGCTTCATTAATTTGAGAGAATTCAAGTGGTTTGTAGATCATATTAGCTTGATCTGAAGATTTACAGTGCATTGTTGAACCTAGCTTATAGATCTAGCAACAATGAAACAACTCAGCCTTTAGAAGAAGTTGATCTTGGTCTTTCAAAACACTTAAACCTTCAACAACTGTTGCTACTCTTTGATTAAGGATACAGCCTCAGAAAATGATAATCTTGCCCAGACTGAATAATTCGACCCCTCTGATAATAAATACACCTCCAGATAGATTCAACCTCTTCAGAAATATGGTCACAATACTTGATGGGCTTGGCCTTCCAGTAATTGAGTTTGTCCTCCAGATGATTTTGGAAATTTTGAACAGTTTTTGCCTCCAATCCAAAAGAACTCGACCTCCTAATAAATGTGCCCTTGTCCGCAAATGGAAATGATGCTAATGGGCCCATTGACTAGCTGAAGAGTAGTGAGGCCTCGGGTTCATTCTAAATTTTCTCTTCTCATCACAGTGCACCCACCTCAGCTACCTAGTCAAGCCAGTTGAACCCGTGACTATAGGAGTCCAAGGAATTATAGGAGAGAGATCAAAATCCTTCTTCTTACCTACCATTGTGGGTGTTCGAAACCCCAACATATGCCTCATCTTTGTTCATCTTTGTTGTTGAGGACACAGAGAAGACACACCTGCGCTGCTAGGCTCATGTACCATCAAACGCTAGACTGGTTGAGTATGTTGAATATAGAGGGACGATTTTCAGTCGCTGAGTTTAGATAAAAAGAAATGCACGACTTGGAGTTTACCTTATAAAAGTGGGGTAGAGCATAACTATACCTACATAAACAAAGGGCTTGAAAGTAGGTAATAGGAGGGGAAAAATGTCGACCTCCATGAATTATGAATTAGAGAAAAGATGTGAAGGTTTTAAAAGTGAGATAGTTCATTAAAAAGGAAATATAAGAGATGTATTTCCCTCCTAACGGAATATAAAACTTTTTCTTCCCAATGAGATTTAATTTCAAAAATTTTGTTATATATATAAGGAGTTCATTTCAATTTCAAAAAGTTCAATAACATATATACAAGGAGTTCATGTTCTATTGTATTCCAATATTTCCCCAAATCCAAAATACAACTAAGAATAGAAGTTAAAGAAACGAGTGAAGAGAGAGTACCCAAAGGCGACACCATCGAAGTAGTGGCTAAGTGGAGTTGTCACTGAATAGATTTGTGCTTTGTGGAAGCCCAATCAATAATCATAGGTACAATCGCAGTGAGATTGGGAGCCGAACCCATCAAGATAGTAGGGGTAGCTGAGACAGTTACAGAAAGAATGGAAGAAGTCGTCATCATCGATACAAATCCTTTCTCTTTCATCTTGGGAGATAAGGGCTTGTACTTTCCTTTGATGCCATGGAACCCCAATGAACAATTCATAGCATTGTGGTCATGCTTGTGACATCTGGGATATATAAAGGGGACACCCTCATAGCGTAAATTATGAAGAGAAGTGATGCCTTGGTGTTGGAGCTTCATTTCACCCCATAAGTCATATGTAATATCCAAATTTACCAATACCCTCGCCACCTTCATCTCCACAGAGTCTTTGAAAGTGAGGTTGGCCTACAAGCATTCCCCCAGCTTGTTTCCAATTTCCCTAAGAGCCTACTCTGACCAGAATTATACTTTTAGTTTCGGAAGTTGAACCCAGATAGGGGCCTTGTCTAGTCTCTATCCAGGTGGGATCAAAAATATGGGTTCAATGATTAAGCATGAAAGGGGTGGAGTCGATACTCCAAACCTTATTCAAAGCCCAATAAACCTTTTTAGACTTGTTGAAAAAGAAAATGAGCTAACCTCTTACTGGTATCTGAAAGTTGGTAGTGAGTTGAATGAGGCCCCTACTCCTTTATCATCCATTCTAATATTGTCTTCCCACTAAAATGACGACCACGAGCATAACCCATCAATGAAAACTCATAAATTTAAAAGACTTCGTAAATCTTGATCCTGTCACCTAGAATGAAGGAGAGTTGGCCCTTCTTTTCTTTAACGGAGGGTTTCTTTCATTTTCTAACAGCAAATGGGGGGTTGGGCTTAGGGGAATGAGTGGGCTCTAACGAAGGGGATTGTGGTCAAGGGAGGAGGTTTCAATGAGATTGGTGGGGAGACTACATTGTGAGAAGAAAAAGGAATGGAGGTGAGACTGCCAAGTGGAGGAGCAATTTCTGAAGAACTAAAAGGAAGAAATCCTTCAAAACCGACAAGCCAGATAGAGAGATCCAGAGGCGAGGAGGGGGAAGAGAGCCCATGGGCGACAAGGGTATCAGGTTTGTCAACAACAACGAAAGATTTTCGTAAAGGTAGGGCTCTGTAATGGAAATCGATAACCCATGAGGAGCAATACATGGGGAATATAACCACAAGGAGAAAACCTCGGTTGGCGACCCATATGCAAGTAGATCATCGAAAATAGACAAGATGGGGGGGGATGGAAATAAGAAACCCTCCGAGGAATGTAAACCCCAACTAATGGAAGATTCTAGAAAATCGTTGATGCTAATGTGAGGACTTGAATCTCTAGTTGTACCCATATCGTTACTTTGAATAGAATCCCACCAATGAAAACCCTCTGTGAGCAAATCTCCAGAAAGATGTAAGACCACATCAACAATTGGAATGATAAAACCCTATACCATGATTTTTTCAAGCCTCAATCTGCCAAGTGGAGCCACAAAACCCTATGTCATGCTTCCTTCAAGCCTTAGAGCCACAAAACCATGTGCCTTGGAGATAATATTGTTTCATAAAGAAGAGACCAGAAATACGTCATGAACACCATCAATACTACTCGAAAAGTGTTGCAATAAAGCAATAATGAATACAAAGTTGTGGTCAATAGGTAGGGATCATCAAGATGTTGAACCATGCAATGTAGAGATGGTTTTTAGTGCTAGTGATCTTGTCACATAAAATACCCCATAAATTTGTGGTTTGAGATACCTCCAAGATTCAATAAGTAATCCAAAGTGAGAGGATTCGTTGATAAGGTGACAGTGCCAACAACCCTGAGTTGATCCAAAGTGACATCTTATGATCCTTGCACAACTAGGGTGCCAGTTTGAGCATCAAAAGGAGGCACAATTGCACAAGTGGCAACATCTCACATTTAGGGCACTTGGCCACAAATCTTTATGTGTTTTTCCATTGAGGGTACCTTTAAGATTTCCCAAGACACAAATCACATATTTCAAGGAAATTTAGATAAATTGTCATATTCCACCAGCTTCATGCATGAAGAGGTGCTCCCATCCTTTAAGAAGATTTTGAAGGATTTCATGGCATAGTCAAGGGTCACATGTATAAAAGAAGAACGCCATAGTCAAGAATATGAAAATTGGCATTTCTATCACGTGGTGTAAAGGAGAAGGACATAGGTGAAAAGTACTCCATTTAGAAACATCTAAAAGCTTGCTTTTCCTCTTTCCAAATAAGACAAGGCAAAGTCTTTTGTGCATAATATTTGACAGTTGATCCTTCAGACATAACTGGGGAAGAATGCAAATCAAAATAAATTGCGTAGCACAAGAAACTTCCAAGCTTGTTTCAAGTTCTATTGAAGAGGGTGAAGTTGAAGTTATGGGTTCATGCTCTTACATTTCCTTAAGAATATCCTGATTAAAATTTATTGGAGGGAGATACTTACTCAGAAGAACTCTAGATTAATCATCCTTGAATTTCCCCCAGATGAAGATTGCTTCCCTTCCAATCCTCCAGAAGGCACCTTACGATCAAGCTTATTAGATGACTTATGTTCAAGCTTAACAGCTCCAAGAGGGCCTTGAGCTTGGCCTGGAATTCTATAGAAAATATTTAAATTGTTTAATGTCCACTTTCAATTTTAAATTGATGCATTTTGCAGACAACAAGAGTCTCAACTTGGCTTGCACCTTTGAGACAAAATTGCTAGAGAAGAGGAACTTTAAATCATTATGCCATAAAAAAATTGTAATAGTTTTCTTAGCTCTATCCTTTCGATAATATGCCGGTATTTTCTAGTTTAAATACTGTCAATTTAACTATGGATTTCATCCTCCAATGTTAAAAAATAATGAGAAAAATAATCAGAATAATAGGCACAAAGGCAAGTTACCTTTGCTCAGGAATCTCTGCATCCTCCGCGGTGGCTTTTTGATTAGTGAGACATGTTCCATGAGGGTCACAATAGCCACATTTGGTACGTTGAATTGCCACAAAAGATCTGCTTCTGATGAATCACTTGTCAGATAGCCATCCTTACTTCTTGCATCAGTTTCAACCTCTAACTCATCAGTAGTTGCAGCTTCATAAGGAGTTCGCCGCCCATCAAATTCACTTTTTTTTTTCTTTCTAATAGGTCTTCTGCTTTTAATTACCCACTGCATCTCATGAAACTTTTGCCATCTACTTTTGCATAATACACATTGTTGTAGTTCCTGTTCATAAACAAAACAAAGTCCTCTGAAATCAATAGGTTGATAGAAAACATTAAAAATTTGAAATTTGAAGCTTGTGCTAAAAAGAAGATGGCAATTCTAGAGATATGTTAAACATTGACAACAAAGGCTTTTGTGCCAGAGCTTAGAAGCATTAAGCATATCACTAGCATAATTTATAAAGTAATAAAACTGCAAAACATGTCCAAAGCTATGAGATTGTAGAGGATTAGAAACCCTGGCTCGCTAAGTTTTTTTCCTCCATGAAAGGTGCTCAACCCATAGCTTCATGGGTTCAACAAAATGCTAAAGTTTAGATTTGACTGAAATATAAAACAACCTTACTCAGATACCAATAGTAAGGAAACATGCTTGTGTGAAAGATACAGGGAAAAAATATGAGGAAAACAAAAGTAATATACTAAAGGGTTCATTTAAGTCATTTATTCTTCATTTCAAGGTCTCCAGTAACATTGATATTTAAGGTCTCATTTACAGGTCATTTTCTTTGGCTAGGGATCTCTAATGAATTACAGTATTGAACTTTAACATGGGTTTCCATTATCAAACAATTTTCATTCTCCTAACAGATGTTGAATGAAAGTATTGGTACAAATATTCTTCAAGCTAACATCCCACTCTACCTCCACTACAGAATGACATTATTTTGAAGTTAATGTCGGGTATTAACCAGAGATTCAATCACAATTCGTCAGAGAAACCCTAACTCATATTCACCATTAACACAAGTACAACATTGAGCCAGAGAGAAACAAGAAATGATTGTAAACATAAATATGGAACAGGGCACCTTCATTACATTTCAAGGAAGTTAAAATCTATGGAGTATTTCAAACACTATCCTAATCATTTTTAAATTTTATCATTTTTTAGATCTTTAAAAAAATCCTAAAAAAATAGAGTCACGATTTTTATACTTTTGATTTCTTTGATTTCCTAAAAATATGGAACAGATTTTTATATTTTTGATTTCTTTGATTTCCTGAAAATAAGGAAACAGGGATAAAAAAATTGGAAGTATTACCACCAATAGAATATTAATGGATAACCAAATCTAAGATACTCAAAAAATATCATCAAGAAACATGGCAACACCATCACACTAGTTATTGGAAGTCTATGTACATTATGAGAAGTAATCCAAAACCCTGAATTGAGTTGAAAAAAGCGGTCGATATACCCATATACAACTACAAACACAAAGGGACTAAAATTCATATACTTAAAAATTATCTCCAAATATTGCTCAATGCTACTGTCTAGAATTCAAATGCCATGGAAAACCCACAATCTTGGTGGTGATAAGCATTGACTTGAAGATGTTGATTGTCTCTCATTCCTAACCACAACGGGAAGAGAGAATTGAAAGGATACAAGGACTACTTGGTTCTACAAAACTAATATCAGAAGATTAAAATGAGTATATGTCATACCGAATCCTTCTTGGCGAAACGCGCCTCACGATAGAAGCCATTTGTGTGCAAAGATACAAGAATTTATGTTTCAAAGGGATTCTGCTGAGAACAATAAAATAGGTAAAGGCTGATGGCGTAAAACTCTACCTACCTACCTACATTATTTTTGGAAAAATTCACATCGATATCTAATGGAAGTGCACCACCGACCTCAGTCGCTATCTTTGCCTTTCAAAGAGACCAGCCATGGTCAAAGTAGTTTTCTATTTCTGTGGGTGGACCAAAAAAAAAAAACTTGAATTGTCTTCCATAGATAGATGAAATCATAAATTTGTTTTACCAAAAATTTGGGCCAAGATTGCCCGAAAAGTGGTTTTTTCTTTTTCAACTTCTCATAAAAATGAAACCCAAATGGGATTCAACAAACCATCATAACTACAATAAAATTACACTAAAACTACAACTTGTGCTGGATTGAGAGAGAGTTAAATAAAGTACCCATGGGTTTCCCAATGGCGGACTGAAAGTGGGTCTCTAAAAGCCTGGACACCTCATTACGAGCTCTGACGGCTTCAAAAAGTATTCATACAGATCTTGGACCACTACTCCAAATCCTTCCGGGTCCTTGAAATAATCATGGCCAAATCTGAGTCTTTGGTATACCAACTACTAACAATGGAGGAGTTATCGTCCGTCTGAGGTTTTGGAGACTTTGCATTCTCATGATGGACCACCTCATGCTCATATTCAATATCTATGGTAGTGGTGACAGTGGTGGTATCTTCACACTCCTGCACCGGTGCCTCTACCTCTGCCTCCCACTCCTGCACGCGCCCACGCTCCTCCTGTGAAACGCTGAACCTCATTGGCGTCGTTGCTACCCTCGTTTCCCTCCCTTGCCAATCAACAGGATTTTTGTGAAACACTAAACCTCATTAGCGTCGTTGCTGCCCTCATTTCCCTCCTTTCCTGATCAACAGGATTTTTGTGAAACGTTGAACCTCATTGGTGCTGTTGTTACCCTCCTTTCCCTCATTTGCCGATCACCAGGATTTTGCACACTAATAGTTCTCAAGGCCTTTACCAATGGGCCGTAGACTAGGAATGTGTAACCATTAATATTTTTTGTATAATAAGAATTAGTATATATTAGAAATATATAATAAGAATTAGTACAAGTGAAGGGCATAATAAGAATTAGTATGATAAAAATTAATGTGAGGGAAAGGAAAAAAGGTTTTTATTTCTGAAATGAAGTGACTTATGTTTAAAGATTATGAATTTGGCATTGAAAAATCAAATAAATATTTTCTAAATAATCTTAGGGTATAGGATATCAATTTTATTAGGAATTTTTCATACCATGTATAGGAGTCAAGGAATGTATCATGAGTAGGGGAGGTAAATAAGGGCATTAGATCTTATAAGAAGCTTTTTAGTATCAAGGGTTATGAGTTAGACTTAAAAACCACATAGATCTTCTTTATTGGATATTTGGTCTTAAGTCAGGATATGGGCACTATATGAGGTATTTCTCACTACATATGGGAGTTAGTGTCTATGTTATGGTTAGGAGAGCAAAACAAGGGCCTTAGTCCCTAAATTAATCTTTCTCATGCTCAATTGCCATGAACAAGACCTCTAGCTGGGAACATAGCCATTCAACGTGTTTCGCATAATAAGAATGGGTCTCATGACCTTTACTATGGTCAAGGAAGGAAATTAAGAAAAGGGACTTAAGTCCTAAATAATTAGTGGTGTTAAAAGGGTTTCAAATCACCACATTAATTATATTCTCTTAGGGAAATTCATTCATTGGCCTCTAGGAGGGATGTGTCTACCATTCAAAGGTTTTACACACCACGATTGGGTCTTGGAGCCTCATCATTGCACCTTAATTAAACTAGGAGGCTTTCAAATCACATATGATGCTTACAAGTGTAGGCTTTGTCAAAATAGGAACATAAGGGGCTTATGCCTTATTTGAATCTTTGACGATTAAGCCTTGTGAAGTATTTCTCAAAGAACCACACATGACCTCTATGGGGGATCTTTAGTGACATTAACATGTTTCACATAGTATGAATGGGTCTTCGGCTTGTACCACGGCAAAGGGATGAAAACAATGGCCTCAAGCTCTAAATGAAACTTATTTGGCTTACACTACATGAAAAAGACCATAAAGAACAATATAAACCTTCTTTGAGGGATTTTAGGCCTCCATCTAGGATAAGGGTTCCATTATGAGGTTTTCCACATCATATATGGGAGTTAGGGCCTATATCTTGGCATGGTATATCTTGGTCAAATACTAGATGTGCATAAGGACTCATGTGCTTGGTATGTCTTGGTTAAATACTAGATGAAATAAGGACTCTTCCATATGGGTACTTGATGTATAGAAGCATGATGGTTGTGCATAAAACCTGGTGATATTAATCAACATCCGATATGGTCCCTTGAAAAATGAAAATGAGCCATGATAACTTTAGAGGGAGGTGCAAATACCTTGATGGATACGATATTGAAGCTTTCTGATTGATTTCTTTCAGGAACATATTGATTGATGTTTGCAAGCTGAAGAGCGTGGAAAAGGGAACTCTAAGTATTATGTGAAAATAAACCAAGTAAAGGGATGTTGATCTTAGAGGAAGCAAGTAGTAGTATTTGATATCATGACTAAAGGCTTTTATGATTTGGTAACTCTAATATTGATGGTTTTTTTGAGATGTGATTTGGCTACATGTTGTAGGAGTACATGCTAGAAACATAGCAATTGAGATAATATATCTGTAGGTGTTTGGATTAACTCTTAAGAAAGGAAAACTCAAGTCTTGGAAAATTGGAAACCTTGGACGCTTGAGCTAATTCATAACCATATTCT
>APFE031151312.1:0-31373 GCA_000404065.3 Pinus taeda
AATTTATTAATATTTATTTTTAGTGTAAATTTTTGGACTTTTCGGTGTCGGAATTTAAAGATTTGAAGTGAAATCTAGATTTGTGCTATTTAAATTGGTTTTTTTACTGTATATATGGATTCAACGCCCTCAAAAACCCTTAGGGCACTTCAATTGTGTAGGGGTTACCCATCAAATTTGTGATTTCAATAAAAAATTTCCTCGAATTTAGAGAAATTAGACTAACACTAAAGACAACTCGATTTCATAATTTATTAATATTTTGTAAAATACAAAAAAACATTGTTTAATGTCTACTTACTAATTTACTCTTAAACATCAATATTTTGCATATTAAAAAAATCATTATCATTTTTACCTTTTTACTTTAATTTAACTATATTTAAATTAAATCAATAAATCAATCCAATCATAATAGACACTAGGTACTACATAAAAGAAATATACTAATCAGCGAAATTGAAAATTACACCTATTTTATATTCAATTATTAATTGAGTTGTCTTTAGTGCAATTTTTTGGAAGTTTCCGACAGCTTTCCTGGTCTACATATTTCTAAAATCTGGCAGGAATTTATTTGAAATCACAGTTTGATGGGTAATCTTTGTACATCTGAGGGTTGCTAAGAAAAAAAACCAATTAAGATAACATGGTCAAAGATTTACCCTTAAAATTCCACCAAATCCGGAAAGTCATAAATACACAAACAACTCCATTATTAATTCACCTCAATAATCATTTTAAATTCTATTTTATTAATATTAAATTGGCTTTCCAAATTTGGTAGAATATTGGTTTCTTCTTTCGAAAATTGGAGCATGTGAATTTACACGACTTTAAGTCTAATTGGAATATCAAGCATAAACAAATCTTTATGTGTTTTAATTTAAAAATAAAACTCATTAAAAAATTATAATAAAAAATTTGAGATCTATATGTAAATCATAAAGTAAATTGAACCTTTCATTGTGTGGTGAAATATATATTAGGCAGTCCTTTCACATTAAGGGAGGGAGGGCATTTAGCTCGGTACTTTGGAGCAAACCTAAAGAGGAAAACTTCAAGTTTATTGGGCAGCCCGGCCATTCGTGTGAAATGGATTTCATAATGTGATTTTTTTGGGGTGTATCACGAAGGTTATGTGGTTCCAATGTTAAGTGGGAGATTTATTCTTCATAATTTAAATTTGTGATAGTTCTGAATCACAAGTTATAACCAATTATTAAATAAAAAAGTTTGATCCTACACATTTTGTGTTTTAATTTAAACTAGCATTTGCACCTAATGTTGCAAAGGAAACACCATAAGGCATAGAGTGTGGAAGAATATTGAAATGTGAATGCGCATTTTTGAAAGCAAGGGTCGATGAAAATGAGTTTCAATTGAGGAAGTCATGCCCAAAACCCTATTTGGGGGTAAAAGTGGCTATGGAATGAAATAAAAATAGTCATCCATAGCCATTGAAGTTGTTTAGACACCTTCGTATCTGGATAAAGATTGTCTAGTTGAAGGTGAAGGTAAACAAATGAATCCAAATTCATACTCAGATTCTTGACTATTTCCTGAAGTAGATCAAATTCAACCAGGATTGCATTTTGGGCATACCTCTGCAATGCGAGTTTAGAAAAATTCGTTGATCTGAAGGGTTACTCTGTTTGACTTTTAATTGGTTCTCAAATTCCTTAACAGATTTATGAGGCTCTGTAATAATCACAACCTTCTCTGAACACCTTAAATATATTTTTAAAGTTGCTCATGGTACAGATTCTTAACTATTTCCTGAAGCAAATCAAATTCAACCAGGACTATATTTTGGGCATACCTATGTAATGCAAGTTCAGAAAACTTCGTTGATCTGAAGGGTTACTCTGTTTGGCTTTTAGATGGTCCTCAAATTCCTTAACAAATTCCGAGGCTCTGTAATAATCACAACCTCTTTTTAACACCTTAAATATATTTTTTAAAGATGCTCGTGGTACAACAACCCCTATTCTGGTGAAGGCTCTTGCAATGTACTACAAGGTAAATCTAAAGTCTTCTCTAGAAATTTCTTGCACCCTCAAAGGACATGTCTGAAGTTTTGAAGTTAAATGATTAAATGGACTATATGCTCTGTTTTTCCTTCTTATACACAGTCTGATTTTATTTGAGTTAACCTCATTTAAAGATATTGCTGGGTAAAGGGCACTAGATGTGTAAAACTCTAAAGACCTTTGATGTTACTGCTTCTTCATTCTGTATAAGAGGTATATACGGTTCACCCTCCCTTGGGGGCAGTGTTTTGGAGAGTGCCTTGGTTCATTGGAACCAAGATCAACTGAATTAACCCTGAGCTTTGCTGGCTAAAACCCAAAAGCAAATTGAAATACATTCTATCTACTTTTTACCTATAATCTGATGATTGACTCATGTGCCTGGCCTGGTTTGACGATCCTCTATGTTGATGAATAATAAGGAGTTGTGTGTTATTTGAGGGTTGTCTAGTAGTATGATGATTGACTCATTTGCTTGTTTTCACGATCCATTCTATTGCTAAATAATAAGGAATCGTGTGTTGAATGAGGGTTATTTATGTCTGGTAGTATAGTAACTTTTGTGGTATGGACTGTTCTCTTAAAATTATTGTTGGTGTAAAACCGTGTTTCTCCTCAAGGCATGCATGTTTTTGAATTCCAGTTTTACAAGTACAATGAAGACTAATAAACAATGTATGCCATTCTCTGTGATAAGCAGACCGTGAGGGGCATCCAATTACCCTCATAAAACAGAAGAGAAACTTCTGGCTACAAACAATATAACAGAAGAAGTTTGAAGAGAAAGAAACTTTCACCAAGAATATGAATGTGAAGCTAAATTCAATCAATTATTGCATTCAGAAAAGTTGTTGATAATAATATGCCAAAATTATAATAAGATGTAAGTATTTCACTTGAAAAAAATGATCCATTTGATTTGGATATATAGACTTGATGTTATGATGATTTTCTTTTCCATTATGACAGACATTTATTTTGATTCCAGCATCTGAGGAAGAAGTTTAAGATATCAAATGGTAACCTCATAATTTATGTAAAAGGATTACATTTTAGAAAAGACTATGACTGTAACAATATTTTTATTGTTTTGTTAAAAATAGAGTTTTGGATAAAAAAAAAAAAAATCATTTTTGTGTACGCTGCAAGCTTCTTAAACTATAAATACAATTAAAAAAAAAACTTTCAAAATTACATAGACATTAGACAATGTTGGTATCATTCTTGAATGCATTGTCATTCAAATTAGGTTGCACTAGGGCTATCCCTGTCTACTCTCGGGAAATAGAACTTATGAGGAAGATGGGGGCAGATAATTGAATAATTATGCAGAGCATTGGTTCCAGTTAGCTGTGAATCCAGCCTAATTCATCCTCAATTTCTTGGAAGTGTTGTCTATGCGGGATCAGGATATCCGTGAGTGCTCAGATAAGTTGATTATCATCTAACTAAAATATTTATTCCTCAACTTATTCATTGGATTTTAAAAAAATTCTCTCCACTTCCTACTTATTCTAGATTCTACTTTGACGATACAATTCATCTTCTGGATATATCCATGTTTTGGTTCATTTTTATATTCAATTTTATTGCTATGGAAAGTGTTAAGAAGCCTATGTTATTCCTCTACTATTTCTCTATTTAATAATATTATGATTACTATTTTTTTATTATCTTAGACTCATTAAGCAAAGCCTTGATTTCCTACATGAATTTACGGTCCATAATGAGCATTTGAAGCTAAATTCAATCAATTATTTCATTCATAAAAGTTTTTGATAATAATATGCCAAAATTATAATAAGATCTAATTATTTCACCTGAAAAAAATGATCCATTTGATTTGGATATATAGACTTGATGTTATGATGATTTTCTTTTCCATTATCACAGACTAAGATCTAATTATTTCACCTAAAAAAAATGATCCATTTGATTTGGATATATAGACTTGATGCTATGATGATTTTCTTTTCCATTATCACAGACATTTATTTTGATTCCAACATCTGAGGAAGAAGTTTAAGACAAAGTGTCCTGTTTTGCTGCCTTATTGTCATTCAAATTAGGTTGCACTGGGGCTATCCCTATCTACTCAGGGGATATAGAACTAATGAGGAAGATGGGAGCAGAGAATTGAATACTTATCCAGAGGATTGATTCCAGTTAGCTGTGAATCTAGCCCAATTCATTCTCAATTTCTTGGAAGTGTTGTCTGTGCTAGATTAGGATATCCATGAGTGCTCAGAATGAATGAGTCATGGACCTAATATCAAACTAAGAATATTAGTCCCAAATATTTAGATAGGTAAGACAAGGGTGCCTTCTGATTTAAATTGACAACTTTCTCAATGTTTTTGCTCCCCCTCAGTGTCCATCTAGTTCAAAAATTCTGAAAATATAGGTTGTGCTTCCCTTGTAAATAAAATATGTAAACTGAATTCTAATATTTGCACGTCGTTGGGGTTGTCTTGAGTAAGAAAAAAGAAGCATAGTGCATTCTAATACTTAATTTGCATGTCCTTAAGGTTGTCTAGAATAATAAAATCGGTTTTGAGGCCTATATTGGACAAACTCCTCATTAGAGTTTCCATGAATCCTTAATCATCGAGTTTCAATGCAATTTGAATTTAAGTGTTGAAAAGCTACAGAAGCAAATTTCCTTGTAATCGCAATTTAAATTCTCAAATCCAATAAGTAAAGAGCAGCATATCAAAACAAATCGTAATCAAATTTGTCATTGGATCTATTTTAACATAATTGGTTACACCTGTGAAATGTAGGAAAAGGCTTAAGTTTGGCATGTTGATTATTATTTTTTTAGTATTTATGAATCATTTTAGAGGTCATATATTTTATTTTTTTATCTCATAAAAGTATTCTTATCTGGAAATTTTAGATGTGAATTTCAAAAGACATAAATATTGAATCTAACGATAGTGAATTTAAGTTGGCCCATAACATTTAAAAGAATATGAAGTATTTTAATAAAATTAAATAAAATCATAGATACATACATTAAGAATAGTAGTCCCAAATATTTAGATAGGTAAGACAAGGGTGCCTTCTGATTTAAATTGACAACTTTCTCAATGTTTTTGGGCATACCTCTGCAATGCAAGTTTAGAAAAAATCTTTTATCTGAAGCGTTACTCTGTTTGACTTTTAGTTGGTTCTCAAATTCCTTAACAAATTTCTGAGGCTCTGTACTAATCACAACCTCCTCTAAACACTTTAAAAATATTTTTAAAGTTGCGCATGGTACAAATTCTTAACTATTTCCTGAAGCAGATCAAATTCAACCAGGACTATATTTTGGGCATACCTCTGTAATGCAAGTTCAGAAAAATTCGTTGATCTGAAGGGTTACTCTGTTTGGCTTTTAGAAGGTCCTCAAATTCCTTAACATATTCCAAGGCTCTGTAATAATCACAGCCTCTTTTTAACACCTTAAATATATTTTTAAAGATGCTCGTGGTACAACAACCCCTATTCTAGTGAAGGTTCTTGGAATGTACTACAAGGTAAATTTGAATTCTTCTCTGGAAATTTCTTGCACCCTCAAAGGACATGTCTAAAGTTATGAATTTAAATGATTAAATGGGCTATACGCTCTATTTTTCCTTCTTATACACAGTCTAATTTTAGTTGAGTTAACCTCATTTAAAGATATTGCTGGGTAAAGGGCACTACATGTGTAAAAATCTAAAGACCTTTGATGTTACTGCTTCTTCATTCTGTATAATAGGTATATACGGTTCACCCTCCCTTAGGGGCAGTGTTTTGGAGAGTGCCCTGGTTCATTGGAACCAAGATCAACTGAATTAACCCTGAGCTTTGCTGGCTAAAACCCAAAAGCAAATTGAAATATATTCTATCTTCCATTTACCTGTAATTTGATGATTGACTCATGTGCTTGGTTTGACGATCCTCTATGTTGCTGAATAATAAGGAATCCTGTGTTATTTGAGGGTTGTCTAGTAGTATGATGATTGACTCATTTGCTTGTTTTCACAATCCTTTCTATTGCTAAATAATAAGGAATCGTGTGTTGAATGAGGGTTATTTATGTCTGGTAGTATAGTAGTAAGTTTTGTGGTATGGACTGTTCTCTTACAATTATGGTGGGTGTAAAACCGTGTTTTTTCCTCAGGGCATGCATGTTTTTGAAGGCCATTTTTACAAGTACAATGAAGACTAATAAACAATGTATGCCATTCTCTGTGATAAGAAGACCATGAGGGGCATCCAATTACCCTCATAAAATATAAGAGAAACTTCTGGCTACAAACAATCTAACAGAAGAAGTTTGAAGAGAAAGAAACTAAACTTTTGGCTACAAACAATCTAATAGAAGTTTGAAGAGAAAGAAACTTTCACTAAGAATATCAATGTGAAGCTAAATTCAATCAATTATTGCATTCAGAAAAGTTGTTGATAATAATATGCCAAAATTATAATAAGAGCTAATTATTTCACCTGAAAAAAAATGATCCATTGGATTTGGATATATAAACTTGATGTTAAGATGATTTTCTTTTCCATTATGACAGACATTTATTTTGATTCCAGCATCTGAGGAAGAAGTTTAAGATATCAAATGGTAACCTTATAATTTATGTAACAGTATTACATTTTAGAAAAGACTATGAATGGATTACATTTTAGAAAATACTATGACTGTAACAGGATTTTTATTGTTTTGTTAAAAATAGATTTTTCGATAAGAAAAAAAAAATCATTTTTGTGTACGCTGCAAGCTTCTTAAACTATAAATACAATTAAAAAAAACTTTCAAAATTACATAGACATTAGACAACATTGGAATCATTCTTGAATGCATTGTCATTCAAATTAGGTTGCACTGGGGCTATCCCTCTCTACTCAGGGGAAATAGAACTAATGAGGAAGATGGGAGTAGAGAATTGAATAATTATGCAGAGCACTGATTCCAGCTAGCTGTGAATCTAGCCCAATTCATCTTCAATTTCTTGGAAGTGTTGTCTGTGCTGGATTAGGATATCCATGAGTGCTCAGATAAGTTGATTATCATCTAACTAAAATATTTCTTCTTCAACTTATTCATTGGCTTTTAAATAAATTCTCTCAAGTTCCTACTTATTCTAGATTCTAATTTGACGATACAATTCATCTTCTAGATATATCCATGTTTTGGTTCATTTTTATATTCAATTTTATTGCTATGGAAAGTGTTAAGAAGCCTATTTTATTCCTCTACTATTTCTCTGTTTAATAATATTATGATTACTATTTTCTGATTATCTTAGACTCATTAAGAAAATCCTTGATTTCCTTCATGAATTTACAGTCCATAATGAGCATTTGAAGCTAAATTCAATCAATTATTGCATTCAGAAAAGTTGTTGATAATAATATGCCAAAATTATAATAAGATCTAATTATTTCACCTGAAAAAAAATGATCCATTTCATTTGGATATATAGACTTGATGTTATGATGATTTTCTTTTCCATTATCACAGACTAAGATCTAATTTTTTCACTTGAAAAAAATGATCCATTTGATTTGGATATATAGACTTGATGTTATGATGATTTTCTTTTCCATTATCACAGACATTTATTTTGATTCCAGCATCTGAGGTAGAAGTTTAAGACAAAGTGTCCTGTTTTGTTGCCTTATTGCCATTCAAATAAGGTTGCACTGGGGATATACCTATCTACTCAGGGGATATAGAACTAATGAGGAAGATGGGAGCAAAGAATTGAATAATTCTGTAGAGCATTGATTCTAGTTAGCTGTGAATCCAGCGCAATTCATCCTCAATTTCTTGGAAGTGTTGTCTGTGCTGGATTAGGATATCCATGAGTGCTCAAAATGAATGAGTCATGGACCTAACATCAAACTAAGAATAGTAGTCCCAAATATTTAGATAGGTAAGACAAGGGTGCCTTCTGATTTAAATTGACAACTTTCTCAATGTTTTTGCTCCCCCTCAGTGTCCATCTAGTTCATAAATTCTGAAAATATAGGTTGTACTTCCCTTGTAAATATAATAAGAAAAATGCATTCTAATACTTGCACGTCGTTAAGGTTGTCTTGAGTAAGAAAAGAAAGAAGCATAGTGCATTCTAAGACTTAATTTGCATGTCCTTAAGGTTGTCTGGAATAAGAAAATCGGTTTTGAGGCCTATATTGGACAAGCTCCTCATTAGAGTTTCCATGAATCCTTGATCATCGAGTTTCAATGCAATTTGAATTTCAGTGTTGAAAAGCTACAGAAGCAAATTTCCTCGTATTCGCAATTTAAATTCTCAAATCCAATAAGTAAAGAGTAGCATATCAAAACAAATCGTAATCAAATTTGTCATTGGATCTATTTTAACGTAATTGGTTACACCTATGAAATGTAGGAAAAGGCTTAAGTTCGTTGATTATTTTTTTTAGCATCTATGAATCATTTCACAGGTCATATATTTTATTTTTTTATCTCATAAAAATATTCTTATCTAGAAACTTTAGATGTGAATTTAAGAAGACATACATATTGAATCTAATGATAGTGAATTTAAGTTGGTCCATAACATTTAAAAGAATCTGAAGCATTTTAATAAAATTAAATAAAATCATAGATACATACATTAAGAACAGTCCATACAATTCTTGAGACAAAACATCACTAACCCTTTACAGAGTGTCATGTTTTGTTGCCTTATTGTCATTCAAATTAGGTTGCATTGGGGCTATCCCTGTCTACTCAAGGGATATAGAACTAATGAGGAAGATGGGAGCAGAGAATTGAATAATTATGCAGAGCATTGATTCCAGTTAGCTGTGAATCCAGCCCAATTCATCCTCAATTTCTTGGAAGTGTTGTCTGTGTTGGATTAGGATATCCATGAGTGATCAGAATGAATGAGTCTTGAATGCATTGTCATTCAAATTAGGTTGCACTGGGGCTATCCCTGTCTACTATGGGGAAATAGAAGGCACAAAAACTTTCACCAAGAATATCAATGTGACCAATCAAGATGCAAATTGTTGCCATTATCACAGACATTTATTTTGATTCCAGCATTGGAGGAAGAAGTTTAAGATATGAAATGGTAATCTCATAATTTATGTAACAGGATTACATTTTAGAAAAGACTATGACTGTAATAGGATTTTTATTGTTTTGTTAAAAATAGAGTTTTAGATAAAAAAGTAAATCATTTTTGTGTCCGCTGCAAGCTTCTTAAACTATAAATACGATAAAAAAAAATATTTCAAAATTACATAGACAATGCATTGTCATTCAAATTAGGTTGTATTGGGGCTATCCCTGTCTACTCAGGGGAAATGGAACTAATGAGGAAGATGGGAGCAGAGAATTGAGTAATAATGCAGAGCATTGATTCCAGTTAGCTGTGAATCCAGCCCAATTCATCCTCAATTTCTTGGAAGTGTTGTCTGTGCTGGATTAGGATATCCGTGAGTGCTCAGATAAGTTGATTATCATCTAACTAAAATATTTCTTCTTCAACTTATTCATTGGATTTTAAATAAATTCTCTCCACTTCCTACATATTCTAGATTCTAATTTGACGATACAATTCATCTTCTGGATATATCCATGTTTTGGTTCATTTTTATATTCAATTTTATTGCTATGGAAAGTGTTAAGAAACCTATGTTATTCCTCTACTATTTCTCTGTTTAATAATATTATGATTACTATTTTCTGATTATCTTAGACTCATTAAGCAAAGCCTTGTTTTCCTTCATGAATTTACGGTCCATAATGAGCATTTGAAGCTAAATTCAATCAATTATTGCATTCAGAAAAGTTGTTGATAATAATATGCCAAAATTATAATAAGATCTAATTATTTCACTTGAAAAAAATGATCCATTTGATTTGGATATATAGACTTGATGTTATGATGATTTTCTTTTCCATTATCACAAACATTTATTTTGATTTTGATTCCAGCATCTGAGGAAGAAGTTTAAGACAAAGTGTCCAGTTTTGCTGCCTTATTTTCATTCAAATTAGGTTGCATTGGGGCTATCCTTGTTTACTCAGGGGATATAGAACTAATGAGGAATATGGGAGCAGAGAATTGAATAATTATGCAGAGCATTGATTCCATTTAGCTGTGAATCCAGCCCAATTCATCCTCAATTTCTTGGAAGTGTTGTCTGTGCTGGATGAGGATATCCATGAGTGCTTAGAATGAATGAGTCTTGAATGCATTTTCATTCAAATTAGGTTGCACTGGGGCTATCTCTGTCTACTCAGGGGAAATAGAAGGCACAAAAACTTTCACCAAGAATATCAATGTGACCAATCAAGATGCAAATTGTTGCCATTATCACATACATTTATTTTGATTCCAGCATCCGAGGAAGAAGTTTAATATATGAAATGGTAATCTCATAATTTATCTAACAGGATTACATTTTAGAAAAGACTATGACTGTAACAAGATTTTTATTGTTTTGTTAAAAATAGAGTTTTGGATAAAAAAGTAAATCATTTTTGTGTACGCTGCAAGCTTCTTAAACTATAAATACGATAAAAAATAAAAAATAAAACTTTCAAAATTACATGGACATTAGACAACGTTGGAATCATTATTGTGACAAAACATCACTAATCCTGTGCAAATTGTCCTATTTTGTTGCCTGAGTAATGTCATTCAAATAAGGAAGAACCATTCTTGAAAGAAAACACCACTAACCCTAACCCTATGCAAAATGTCATGTTTTTCTACCTAAGTAATGTCATTCAAATAAGGAAGAACCATTCTTGAGACCAAACATCACTAACCCTCTACAAAGTGTCCTGTTTTGTTGCCTTATTGTCATCCAAATTAGGTTGCACTGGGGTTATCCCTGTCTACTCAGGGGAAATAGAACTAATGAGGAAGATGGGAGCAGAGAATTAAATAATTATGGAGAGAATTAATTCCAGTTAGCTGTGAATCCAGCCCAATTCATCCTCAATTTCTTGGAAGTGTTGTCTGTGTTGGATTAGGATATCCATGAGTGCTTAGAATGAATTAGTCTTGAATACCATCGAGTTTGAATTGAAGGTCAAGACCTGGGAGCGCCATTACTTTAGGGGGGCGGGACAAAGACCGAATGAACAACTTTCAAAGAAGGCACAGAAACTTTCACCAAGAATATCAATGTGACCAATCAAGATGCAAATTGTTGCCATTATTTCTTCTTATTGATCGTTTACAAGCCAATATTGAGAAACAAGATGGATGGAACTATATATTATTTTCAATCACCATCGTCAACGATTAAAGCCAAAAAAATTATCTACCAGTGCTACATCTATGGTGTGCCAACAACATTCAACTTATTTAACAAGACTTTTGATGGAATTAATATCAAACTAAAAAGTGCCATATTCGAATGGAGGGCAAAACGATCCTGCAGAAAAAATGGCATACGCGGCTCTCGTGCAGCTAAGAAGAAGGCCCCTCATCCTCTATAGCTCTCGTCATCCTCTTGCAATCCTCTGCCCAAACCCTCCTCTGCAGGTCCCCGCCCTCCTCTGCAGCAACTCTGCTTGAGCCCTCCTCTGCACCCCCGCCCTCCTCTGCAGCAAATCCGCCTGAGCCCTCCTCTGCACCCTTGCCCTCCTCTGCATCAAGCGCAAGATGGGTTGTGTTCATTAGGGTGATTAGGGTAAACAGTTGGGTGGGTTCCGCCTGAGCCCTCCTCTGCACCCCCGCCCTCCTCTGTATTGAGCACAGGACAGGTTGGGTTCATTAGGGTGATTAGGGTAAACGGTTGGGTGGGTAGGTAATACAAACGATTTTTTTTTAATTAATTATTAACTAATACGTTAACGTTTTTTAAGGTTTTATTAATGTTTTGAATTAATATTGCTTCGTTTAAGCCATTTGATAGAAGCTTCATTTGTGCAAATCATCTACATCTAATGATTGACTCAATGCTTATTAATTTTCCCTAAAAGGTCTTTGGAACCTAAACAAAGTAATACATGTGATTTTGAAAGATCTATAGTTGGTAAAACAAATTGGTCAGTTGGAGTTCCCACTTCTATTAATTTTTTTCAGTTAGAATACATGCCTGAATATCCACGCTTTGCACTTAATGATTAATGACTCACATGATTAATGGTACCTTGTCCTATGAATCTAATATTTTTATGCACTTAAAATTAAGGGAGCAAACAAGATCAAAAGAATGTATACCACAGGGACCAATAAACAATTTATTTGATAATCCTTGGTGGGCTCAGCAAAAACAACATCACTGCTCCTTAAATCCTTCAGAGTCAATACAAATGTTGTACAACACAAGGTTCATGCTGCTATCAATCAAGCAATAGTTTTGATCGAGAATGCCACCAAATTCCTTCAATCTCATAAGAAGGTCCATTGCACTCTCAAAGTCAAGCAAAATCTGTTGATTTTCTAGTGCTAATTTAGAAAAGCACAATTTTCTGCCATTGATAATTACTTCCAATGATATTTTCGAAACATTATTAAACAATTACACTTGGAAAATTCAACAGTAGATGCAACGGACACATTAAAGATCACAGTAGAAAAAGCATGCACAATAGACACCAATTTTTTTTGCCTAAGAAACCCAAACTGGGGAGAAAATCCAACATTTTTTTCTAGGAGAAATAATTCAGTTCAACAAAAGTACAATATGATTTTTCCAGTCAAAACTTGGTCAATATAGATCAACAATTTAGAACAGGTCAAACCTGGGCAAACAAGCCTGATTTAGACTGAGGTTAGAACTTGGAAAATAGGAAAACAAGCCTAATTTAGAATGAGGTTAGCACTTGGAAAATAAAGAGAAGTGGAAAAAGAAGAATGACAAATAAATTTGTTGGATTTGCTCAACGAAAACATAGCAATATCCAAACACAAAATCAAAAGAAACCTCAACGCTGCCAAAATTCCAATGGATATAATTGAAACTGCTCAACAGAGAAGTTAAACTTCCTATGTACAAAAAGATCAAGAAAATGCTTAGTGAAGTCCTTCCGAATCTTTTAACTCCGAGTATCATTATTACTTCATCCATAGCCCAAGAGGCAGCTTCCTTTCACGTGCCTTGGGATTGGTAGATCTCTTAAATTCAGCATGGAAAAGAAAAATGGGTTCATTTTGGAGCTCTCAATCACATCTGTGAAGGTAGTTGATGCAAACGAGCTGACCCTCTCACTACTACCTTCAATAGACGATGAATTTCTTCACAAAAAACCAATCCAATTAATGCAAAGAAAATGCATATTACCCTCCGTACTCAAAATAGATTCGGGCTGGCTTCCTCTGGCACTATAGTCAAGGTCAATTATATTATTATTTGATCGTTTCACATTTACTTTGAAAGCCACTCCAATTTTGTCACTAATTATCTCAACAATCTTTTGTAGCCCGTTTATATAAGAAATTAGAAATCATGACATATCTCTATTGTTGTGTGCTGCTGATTATAAAAAGCATGCTCCAACTCACCTCCTTGATGCTTTTAGTTGGTTTCCCATCAAACTGAACGACGACATCTCCCGGACGGAATCCAGCTCGATAAGCAGGTGATCCAGGAGTCACCTATGATGTTTCAAACAAGGCCAATTGTATATGATTTGATTGCTTCACAATTACTTTGAAAGCCACTCCAACTTTGTCACCCATTATCTCAACAATCTGTTGTAGCCCATTTATATAAGAAATTAGAAATCATGACATTTCTCTATTGTTGTGTGTTGTTGATTATAAAAAACATGCTCCAACTCACTTAATTGATGCTTTTAGTTGGTTTCCCATCAAACTAAACGACGACATCTCCAGGATGGAATCCAACTCGATAAGCAGGTGATCCAGGAGTCACCTATGATGTTTCAATCAAAAACATATGTTTAAACGTAAAACACAATTTGTACCATCAATTTGGTAGGCTAGAAAGGTATCAAATACAGTATACTCTGCTTTGAATTTCCATATGCAAAAAACAGCATTAAACAGAGGTAAACTGAGTTAAAATTCAATTATTATTGCAAGAATGGAATTAGGAAATAGAACACAAAGACCTTATTAGCAACCATCCAAGAAAAAACAAATCCACAGATGCACAAGTTTTATCCCAAAGTAGCTCACTTGTGGAACAAGAACACCCTCTGTTACATTAGGAAAAGCTGGGTCTCTCTCTTTAAGTTGAGCTATAATAAGTTCGTTTAGTTCAAGCATCAAGTCCCAAATGCGTACAATTTATGGCCCTGCAAAGCGATATGGGATGAAGTGTAAAAGTATGCTACTTTCCCTTAGGTGTACGGCAATAAATGAATGTAAAACATAATTTGTACCATCAATTTGGTAGGCCAAAAAGATATAAAATACAGTATACGCTGCTTTGAATTGCCATATGCAGAAAACAACATTAGACAAAGGTAAACTGAGTTAAAATTCAATTATTAACGCAAGAATTAAATTAGGAAATAGAACACAAAGACCTTATTAGAAACCATCCAAGTCAAACCGTCCCATCTATTAAGAATGTTTAGACTAACTTCCACTATAGCTTTATTGCATAAACATTTGATTATAACCAGTGCAATAAAAAGCAAAAACGAATCCACAGATGCACAAGTTTTATCCCAAGGTAGCTCACATGTAGCATAAGAACACCCTCTATTACATCAGGAAAAGCTGGGTCTCTCTCTTTAAGCTGAGCTATAACAAGTTCGTTCGGTTCAAGCATCTTAAGTCCCAGCCATGTACGCACAACTCTTCTGTAAAATGAAAATTAAGAAGTAGCCCATAACTCTATTAGCCTAAACACAACTAATGCAAATATTTTAACACTGAAAACAACAAAGCTACAGAATATGCATGTAACTACAGACCCTCAATGCTACCTACTACCCATCCTTCCACAGGGGTACCCAAAAAAAAATTCACCACGCTATTTGAAAGCCCAAATGCATGCAATTTATGGCCCTACAAAGCCATATGGGATGAGTGCAAAAGTATGCTACTTTCCCTTAGGTGTACGACAATAACTCCACATATCCATCAAAATCAATGCATCTGAGAGGTGAGCATCAAGTTTCCTGTAACTTCTTCCTTCATTCACCATGAGAACCACTACTTGCAAGTCCAGCGAAGGGGTTCTTCCACAGGTCCTCCTTGATGGCCCAGAGGCGCAAGATGGAGGTGGCCTTGGCTCGACTTTTCTGCTGCAAAAGCATGTAGCAGCCTTCGGTTCTCCCTGAAACCACTAACTGAAAGTCCAACGAAGGCCACTTCGTATGAAAAATAAAGGTTCTTCCATAGGTATTCTTGGATGGCCCAGAGACGCGAGATGGAGGTGGCCTTGGCTCGACTTTTCCCTGCAAAACTATGTACCATCCTTCAGTTCTATTGTCCGTTGATTTGGAACCTGGTGATGAAGTTACCGCTGGATGAGTTAGTTAGCCATCGTAAATAGGGGATAACCTGCATGCCCAACATGTACACCAATGCCCACACCTCTAAACTCGATTATTGAATCAACGACGACAGACACTCCAATCGTCTAATGCTTCATCGGACGAAGCAGAGAGATGACATGAGGGCAAGGAGGAAAGTTCATCTCAGAGGGAATGCCTTACGGCATAACAAGACTATGTATGACTGAGGGACTTATGGTCTAATATTAAACAAGACTATCCATGCTCGAACAAATGAATAGGCCGATCAATTATATGCAACTTGCACATTCCCGACAGCAGCTGCCGAGGTCCAGATGTGTTGCAGGGCATTTTCCAGAGCAGTTATGGGTGGCTCTTGAATTTGCTTGTGGCCTTCTACCATTCAGGTCACAGTACTGGCCTCCGGTCTAATGGCAGGATCCTCCTGTTGTACAAAAGTTTACAATTGCCGAGAGAAAAAGCTTCCCATCGAAGGAATGGAATTTAAGCTTGAATTAACCTCCCTTTCTGTGGAGGATCATTTGAGAGGTTGCAACGGCTGTGAAATTATCAGAGAATCGTAGACTGTTCTCCTTTTTTGCACTGTAGAATCAAATTTATTGATTAGTGCGATGATGTGTGATTGAAGCACTGCAGAATCAAACTCATTGATTAGGAATGGTGTTCCTCATCAAGAATGTCTGATTCGAAACAAATGAGTTACACTCATACTGCAATAGATCCGGATTACTTCATATTCATTAGGAAAAACCAAATTCAAAGAGATAGGGCTTCGATCGAAGAGATAGGGATGTCGCTTCTATGACAAATTCAATGCTTATCATGATAAACAAAAGGTTTATATAAAAACTTGTAGTTGATAATAGAGTTATATTTAATTAAAATTTAGTTTAAGACTGTTTTTTTAATTTTAATAATATAATAAGAATTTTCTGTTCTTAAATTCTTTAGGTCACTTTTATAATGAAAAAGTAACAAGAATATATGGAATTTGAAAGAATAAGAATGCTAAACCAAACGATGATAAATAGCATATTTAAGACATACACTCCAGACAAAGATTTATAAACAAAAAGCATAAGTAGACTTATTAATCAAGAGAATGAGGAATATGTTCTTCATGCAAGACCAAGTATAAGTAGACTTTTTAAAAGAGATGGAGGAATATGTTTTTCTATGTAAGACCAACTAATATAGAAGAAGGGTAGAAAATCAACTCTTTTTATTAAAGCATTTTAATTTAGTTAAGATGAGTTTGGATAGATGGGGTTGTTGTTTAAAGTGTTTTTTTGAAGGAGAGGGTTTGGATTTAAGGGAGAAATCTGTTTTTTTTTTAGATTAATTTATTATTAGTCGTTTTTGGCTCTGTGCTTAGATTAGGCTGATTTATTTAGTATCTATATTTTTTTTTAGGGAGTGGTTTAAACCTTCCAATTGATTTGTATAACTATATACGTGTACTTGATTTCTTGTCTAAATGAAATAGAGAGTTGTGTGTATTCACAGTCACTAGGTGAGGACAAACTCACTTGGAGAGTTGCTTATTTTTTTCCTCATACTTTGTCTCCCTTATTTCTTTGTTTTGGTATCAGAGTCAGTGTGGCTTGAGGAGGTTGTGTTTGATGCATTTTGTGTGGTGCTTGGCTCTATGTACACCTTAGAGACTAGTGCACTATTGAGATTGTTTGTGGTGTGTTTTTTTTTTCATTTGTTTTGTTGTCGCCACAATGGAAGAGTCATAGTTATTTTCCTGTCGATCCACATGTTGACATATTTGAATGAAGAGGCATGAGACAGTGCAGGCTCAGAAACTTACGCACCTAGAGAAGATTTTCATGCTCTGGAGAAGAACCAATGGTGCGTTCTCACAAACCTACACACTTGGAGAAGAGTTGTGTGCTTCAGAGAAGAATTGACGATGTTTGAGTTTAGCATCACATAGGGGCTGTATTATTTTTTTGCTTGATTGTTGTTGCAACATTGGAGCACTATTGCATGAAAGGTTGATGAGTAATTATGGAGAACCAACGTTGATTTTCTTTTAAGTGGAATGATCCCCTATAGAGGCTGAGGCTCGTGAGGCGTCCCGTGAAGCTGTGATTGAGCCCGACTTGAATGACCTTGCAATGTACCACTAAGTGAAGTGACTAGCAGCGTGGAGCTATGTTTCAAACTGTACCAACACACTCTGCATAAAGAAAAAGTGTAATGAACCAATGCACTTTGCACAAAGGAAAAGTGTGATGTTAGAGGAATATCAAATGTTCATTACAACTCTTGCAACAAGGGAGAAAAGTTATGAAAGGATCAAGCAAGTAGTTGGCGATGGAGCTGGTTAGGGTTTCGAAACCAGAGCTCAAGTCGGAACCACGCACGGGCCATGGGTAGGTAGTTCAGGTCAGGTGTCAAAGAACAGCTGCCGGCGTAGGTGCAAAGGCGATTGGCAAGTGGAGGTGGAAGCTTGTATCGGGCCAGGTTTTGTCGTTTTATGTTTTTACCATAATACAGTCGATTACGGTTTGTTATCCGCCTTTTTTCCGTTTTTCCTCCACAAGAAACCGTGAAGGTTATCACCATTGACCATTGGCTGTAGCAAATACCTTGGAACAGGTTGTAACCATGGTTAATCCCGACAAACTTGTAGATCTGAACCCAGCACTGGAGGACATCCTCTCTATGTGGGGGAAGGATATCACCGCTCAGAATGTGGAACACTATTTTGGGGCTTTCGACCTATCAAGGTTGGAGGATTTAACTCAGGTGGAAACACCTTTGTTTCGGTTACAAGACAAGGATGCGGGCAGCGCGGCCCACAATAGATGCATAACGGCCGTCTCCAAGCAGGTGGGAAGCGAAATAGTGTCCAGGGGGACAGATGAGGAAGGGTTGCCCACAGATCCAAAGGGTAAAGCAGTGTCGACCCGATTTATGCTTTCAAAGGGTTTTGAAGATTTAAATAATTTAGGGCTTTCTGCAGGCTATAGTCTGACAAGGGCCTCAGGGGGTCTTCCATCGATAACAAAGTTATCTCTGCCAAGAGAATCCCTTTCTCTAAAAGGGTCTACAGCAAACGGCCTCGGAGAACCTCCAGCTGGGGAGCGGGCAGGCTCTAATGGACTGGCAAAGGGCCTTTTGTCACCAGGGAATTTTGAAGCAGGATTTGCGAGTCAGTCCCCGACACAGCCGGAGATAGAAACTGTTGGGGGCATAACGCAGATAATCCCAGAAAGAAATGATGGTCGAAGGGGTTTTGGATCTCCGGTGGAAGGTTTAAGAATCAAAGGCGCGAAAAGGAAACCGCAAAGACCCATTGGATCTCAGGAGATTGAAGGCAATTTGGTCCTTGGGATGGAGGTTTCTATCGAAGAAACCCTAGCTGTCGCAGACTGTACCTTGGTCGGCAGAGCTAGAGGTAAGAAATACTCTTCTGAGTTTCTTCAAGTATGGGGTGAGACTTGTTCTGTGTCTGCCAGACCTATACAGTTTGAAGCTCAAGTTTTAGGGAAGGGTTGGTTTAAGCTCAGTTTTGTTGATAAAGACTCGGCAGAATGGGTTTTCCACCGTAATTGGCATATTGGGAACATTCCTGTTCTGTTAAAGAAATGGACCCCCATGTTTGATGCTTTCAAGGAGAGAACGGACGAGTTCCCTGTGTGGGTGCGAGCTCCGGGCTTACCATCCTTCCTGTGGACAGAAGAAGTGTTCAAATCAATTGGGAATAGGCTGGGGGTTTATTTGGAGGCAGATATGACTTTCTTGGAGACGAAGAATAGAACGATGGCGCGTATTTTGGCTCTCCTTAACCCGAGTAGAGGCTTGGCACAAAAAATAAATCTCCAGTACAAAGAATACGTGTTTGAGCAGATATTAGACTATGAATACTTGCCGTTCATATGCCATTGTTGCCATCAGTATGGGCACTTGGCAAAAGATTGCCCACAGCTGAGAAGAAGGAGACACTTTCGGAGGACTACAGCTAACAGAGGAAATGTTCAAACTCCTGTTCAGATGCCCATGGAGCATGAAATACCGGAGATGCAAGGAACAGAGGATATGGAGACAGAGGAGACTGTTAAGGATCCTGTGGGTGAAGCTGTTCCAAACCAAGAGGATGCTCAGGAAACCGTAAAACATCCGACGGTTGCTATGGAGGAACCCGATAAAGAAGTGGAAGCTGCGGAAGAGATCGTCAAGGTAGATCCTGCAAGTCAAATTCCGCACGAAGATGTAGAAAAGAGTATGTGCTCAGGGACCCCTATCTCTTCTCTAAACTCTCCTGAGCATGTTTCTGTCCCTTCGCATGTTTCGTATCCAAATAGTCATGTGCAAGAAAATAATGTTGTTGAAAATATGGAACATACTTCGAGTTCCCCGAATGTAGACACTATTGCTGATGCATTACCGTCTCTGGATATAAACTGTGAAGACCAGTGGCCCCCTCTTTCACATCCAGTTTCTCGTTCCCTTTGCCCTTATAACCTGAGATCTCTGGGAGGGAAACATAGTGATCCGGGGACATTAGGTGGATTGGGACAGACCCCCTCTCAGAGTTGCCCCAAAAATAAGAGAGGTAGGAAATCGGATATGTCCAAGGCAAAACTTAAAGCTAAACTGGATGTTGCAGATGGTAAACAATACTCTATCCCGGGGGTTCTTAGAGCAGCCCACCCCCCTGAGAGTGTTATAAAATGATCTTGACATCCTGGAATTGCAGAGGTTTGGCCAGCAAACCTAAAAAACTGGCCTTGAAAGAGTGGATAAATAATTCAAATTTAGATGTTATTTTTCTGCAAGAAACCTTGGGGAGGGCTTGTGAGATTGAAGCTATGCTTAAAACCCTTCTGCCTGGGTGGATCTTTTCTGCTATAGATTCCTCTGGTCACTCGGGGGGCATTGCTATTGGTTTCAAAGAAGGGCGGGTAAAGGTCATAAACCAATGGGGGATGAAACATGTTATGGGCATGGAGGTTTTATCTCCAGATTTCTCTTTCCCTATCTCCTTAGTAAATATCTATGGGCCTTGTCAGGGCAGGGAGTTTTTTTGGGAAGATTTGATGTCAAAATCTGTGATGAAATCCCCTTTGATGATTTTGGGAGGTGATTTAAATTTTTCCATAGGCAGAGCAGAAGCATGGGGACCATCAGCTAGAGAAGATCCCCTAACAGATTTTTTCTTTAACCTCATCTCGGATAATAATTTCACAGATCCTTCTCCGATCAAACTAAAGCCCACTTGGAGAAACCGAAGGATAGGTGAAGATCGAATAGCCAAAAGACTGGACCGCTTTTTGGTAGCTGAGTCTTTGTATTCAAAAATTCCCATGCTCAGACAGTGGGTGGAGGAAAGAGGGAATTCAGATCATTTCCCTGTTTTTTTAGACCTTACTCTTCCTCCTCCCAAACCTCCTGCCCCTTTTAAGTTCAATCCTGCTTGGCTCCAAGACCCCTCATTCTGCAATCTGTTTAATGAAACATGGATTCACCCTGTTCACAATACAGATGAGGATAAATGTTTTTTGTTCATGGAGAACCTCAAAAGATTGAAGAAAGCCACAATCTCCTGGGCAAAGGAAAGAAAACTGAATCAAAATGAGGAGTTGGTTAAAATTAGGGAGGAGCTGAAGCAGATGGAAAGTATGGAGGTAGACGGATACTCTTCACAGTCCTCAAAAGACAGAATCCTTCATTTGGAGAAGCAGCAAAATAAAATCCTCTTGGATAAGGAAGAAGAATGGAGGATCAAGAGTAGGGCAATTTGGTTAAAATCTGGGGATGAGAACACTAGGTTTTTTCAAAACTTTGCAAAAGGTAGGAAAGCTGCAAATACTATTTGGCGCCTTAAAGATGAAGAAGGGAGGGAAGTCAGTTCCTTTCCAGAGCTTTCTGGGTTAGGAAAAAGACATTTTTCAGAATATTTTTGCAGATTCTCGGGAGGCTACTATTGTAGAAGTCTTTCGAACTGTGCAAAGCTTCCCTAGATTCATTGAGGAAGATGAAGTAGAAGATCTTTCAATCCCGGTATCAAAGGAGGAGGTTGAAGCAGCTATGAAGCTCATGGGCAAGGATAAGAGTCCAGGCCCAGATGGCTGGGCTATAGAACTGTTTCTCCATTTTTATGATCAAATAGGATCCGAAATTACTGAAGTAGTTGAAGAGTCAAGACAGAAAGGAGAAGTCTATAGACCTTTCAACTCAACTTTCATTGCTCTTATTCCTAAGAAGGATGACCCGGAAAGTTTTGAAGACTTCAGACCAATATCATTGTGTGATTGCATCTACAAGATTATAGCAAAGGTTATTGCCCTCAGAATAGCTCCAATCCTGTCACAAAATATATCAATGGAACAATTTGGTTTCCTGGATGGAAGACAAATTCATGAAGCCATTGGGGTAGCACAGGAGGTTATTCATAGTATCAGATTGAAGAAGAAGAAGGGGGCTGTTCTCAAAATTGACCTATCTAAAGCATATGATCGGATCAGTTGGCTCTATCTGCGGATGTTGCTAACTCAAGTGGGTTTCAGCTATTCCTTTATTAGCTGGATCATGGGTTGCATCACAAATGTTAGCTTTGCAGTTCTGGTCAATGGTGCAACTTCCTCTTTCTTCAGCAGCCAGAGAGGACTCAGGCAAGGTTGTCCATTATCCCCTCTTCTGTTTCTTCTTGTGGCAGAAGGGCTAAGTAGATTGATTCACAAAGCCAGAAGAGAGGAGAAGGTAAAGGGTATCGAGGTAGCAATCAATCTCTTCATCACACACCTTCTTTTTGTTGATGACATATTGATTTTCACCAATGGTTCCTACAATGAACTAAAGGAGCTAAAATGCCTTTTTGATCTTTTTCTAAAAGCAACCGGTATGCAGATAAACTCAAGAAAATCCCAAGCGTGTGTGGCAGATTTTGAAAGAAGAGAAAGGAATAGAATGGCTAATCTATTCCCTTTCCCCATACAGCCCCTGGATTCTCCCTTCAAATACTTGGGCTTTTGGTTAAAGCCAGCAGGTTACAAAAAAGAGGATTGGAATTGGCTCATCGCAAAGATTGAAGCCAGAATCTCACATTGGAGCTTCAGATGGTTATCCAGAGCTGGTAGGTTGACCCTTATTAAATCAGTTCTGTTAGCCATTTCGGTTTATTGGGCCGCTCTGACTTGGATTCCCAAAGGCGTGATGGAGAAAATCAGAAGAATTTGCTGCAGATTTTTATGGGCAGGATCAAAGGAGTCCTCAGTATTACCCTGGGTAGCTTGGGACAAAGTGGCCAGACCAAAAGAATGGGGAGGGTGGGGCATTAAAAGACTCCCTGAATTCAGCCTCTCATTAGCAGCAAAATCAGGATGGAGGCTAATTACTATGGAAAATCTATGGACAAGGGTGGTGAAAAGGAAGTACATCGACCCTACCCCTATGGAAGACTGGATCCCGAGTCAAAATAAGAAGATAAAAAATATATCAGCCATCTGGAAAGCCACGGTGGAAGCCTTTTCAGTGATCGAGCAAGGATTAGCTTGGAAAGTTGGAGATGGAAGACTGGTAAGGATTGGCAGAGATCCATGGGTAGGATGCAATGAAGCTTATGCCTTTTCACCAGGGCTTCTCAGACACTTGGTTAGTAAAGGTATTACAGCATTAAATCAGGTGGAGAAGGTTGGACAGTCTACTATATGGGGACAAGCATGGAAGGATGATGTAGACTTGGGGCTAAATGTCAGATGGAAGATTGAGTGGGAGGGTTTCATCAAAGAATTACAACGTTCAAATGTCAGGATAAAAGATGAACCTGATTGCTTGATGTGGGCACAGAGTAAATCAGGGGAATACTCCCCAAAATATGGATACTTTTTCTTAATGGGAAAGAAAGGATGGGGAGTACCGGTCTGGTGGGCCAAAAATATCTGGAAACTCAAAAGCCCAGCTAAGGCCCGGCTTTTTCTCTGGTGCATCTTAAAAAGGAAGGTCCCAACATGGGAAATTTTACAAGCTAGGTTCTTAGTTGGGCCTGGTAGATGCCCCCTATGCAAGTCTGAAGAAGAAACCATTACTCATCTTTTCATAACTTGTGCTGTTTCAAGAAAGATATGGGAGGAGGTCACTGTTTTGCTCAAGTTAAAAGCTCAGTGGGGGCATGATCCCTTGGAGACAACCTGGAGGAAATGGTGGCAAGACCATCCATAGGGGAACTTGAGAAATCTGCCTCTTATTTTCTGTTGGGGAGTATGGCTTGCCAGAAATAAAAGTCTTTTCCAAGATAAGGACACCCTTTCTTCCGTCACTACCATAAATATAGCTGCCATATACTTTGCCTTACCGCCCCCTGAGGTTAAAAATCCTAAACCAAATCAAACACAAATCAACATACAGGAAGGCATTCCATGTGGATTCTTTGATGGGGCTTCCCAAAACAATAGGGCTGGAGCTGGCCTGTGTATACACATCAATCCGGACCACTCTTTAAAAGCTTCTGCTGGGCTGGGAACAGGCACAAATAACTATGCTGAATTATCTGCTCTGCGCTTCCTCTTATGCTGGCTTCTTCACAGAAATATCAACACAATTCAGATATTTGGGGATTCACTAAATGTCATAAATTGGGTCAATGGAAATGCATCTTGTCAAAATCAGACTTTGATGACTCTTGTTGAAGAAATTTCTTCTTTAAAGGCATCTTTTAATAAGTTTTCTATCTGCCACATTTACAGGGACAAGAATGAGGAAGCAGACCAGCTTTCTAAGGCTGGTTTACAACTGGATATGGGCAGCTGGACAGTAGAAGAGATCAGACAGGGACAGTCAGTCAAAACAAATCTGCCTCCTTATACACAGTCACTTTGATTATAGTTCATCTTTCCTTTTTTGACAACAGTTTCCATGGATATATATGTTTCTATTTATATTTTTATCAGTCTTCTTATCAGTTTTATCAGACCCCAGTTATTTGATCGGTTATCAACATGAATTTTACTATGCCTCCAAGGGGAGGAAGACTGTACAGGTTCAAAAAACAGCAGAAGGAGCTCCTAAATGTTGAGCAGATCAGTAAACAAATGAGCCACCTGTTATGGCTTAAGTCCAATATTGCATGTAAAACTTTTTATAGTATCTAAATAAAAAGTTTTGATTTTTTCCTCGGAAAAAAAAAAAACAAGGGAGAAATCTCCCACTTTTGGTAAATTGGTAGGTATATTAATGTAGGAGGAAGAGAGGCGAAGAAATCTAAATCTTTAAAATTTAGATATGGCACTAATGGAAAAGAGAAAACTTTTCAAGAAAAAGCCATAGAAAGGAAATAAAGGAGGAAAGCCGCCACAACGAAGGTCATCATTTGGAAAACCATCTTACACGAAACCTCCACAAGGTATGACAACTTCAAAAAGTCATTTTAGAATGAAATGTTATTATTGTGGCAAGCTTGGGCATCCTTCTAGAGATTTCATTAAAAGAAATAATGATGAATCAAAACATATAGGTACAATACATACATGTCATTTTACAAATGGAGGAGATGCCATGAATAATGATTTTATGAATTTAAGATTGTTTGTTTCAAATGTTGCACTCTCTATTGAGACTGATGATGTAAATGCATGATTCATAGATTTTGGAGATTTTATTCACATGCGGGCATTAATCATCATCGTTAATAAACATTGGTTAAAAAAATTCCATGAAACAAGTAGTGGTGCCAACATATATCTTGGGGATGATATTTCACACTAGATTAAAGGTAATGGTGATGTCCCTATGACATTACATAATGGCAATGTCACGAATATTCATAATGTAATGTATATTCCCGACATTAAGAAGAATTTAATCTTTGTTTCCACCATTATAAACAAGAATTTAAAAGTAGAATTTGTGAAATCACACTGTTTGGTGAAAAACATGCAAAACCATTACAAAGTCGTATATAAAGATGTGATAGTTGGAGACTTGTATAAGCTTGATGTAGCCAACAAAAGTCATCAAGCGTTAGCATCTAAAACAATGACAATGGAAGCTCTTTGGCACCAAAGGTATGGCCATCTCAATTATCATGACTTATTGTTGCTTAAAAAACAAAAGATGATAGAGGGTCTCCCATTATTGAAAAATGAATACGCTACATGTGAGGGATCTGCTTTAGTGAAAATTCATAAAGAGTAATGTTCTACTAATGTTGATGGGAGGAAAAGGGATGTGTTGGAACTTATGCATTCAGATGTTTGTGGGCCTATGCAAACTAGGTCTGTAGGAGGAGCATATTTTTTTTTTTTCTATTTGTTGATGATTTCACATGATATACATGGGCTTACTTCATGAGGAGAAAAAGTGATTTGTTTGAATATTTTAAATAAGTCAAAAACTTGCATTATAAGGAAAATACCTTCTAGCGGAGGTGACAACAAAGAATTTTAGTGTTATAAAATTGACAAAAAATGTCAAAAAAACCTCTGCTACAATATTCGTTTGTGGTAGAGGATGTTTTAGTGGTGATAATAAGAAAACTTCATCACAACTGAAAAAATCTGGGCAGACGAAGGTTTTAGCACATTTTTTTAGTGGTATGCTTCATTGAAATAATAACACCAATGCGCTAAATAAATAAAGGAACTAGTGTTGTATACATAATCAAAATCTTGAGGCATTGAATGCAAAGAACACCGATGTCTGAAATGTATATTGCCCCAATGCATATACAATAACAAATTCCCTTGGGTGTTTTTTTAATGAGTGACACCGAGGGAGGCAAAAAATATTATAGGCTCGATGCTTTAATTTAAACTCGATGCATACAAAAGCACCGATGCTATTAATTTGAATAACGCATTGGGGCTGGAAATAATATTTGTAGCACCAGGACGTTAGTATTATGAAAGCACTAGTGCTTTAATAATTATAGTGCATCAAGGCGTTAAATGCAAACAACACCAGCGCTTTAAGAATATAATGCCCTAGTGCGGTCTTTTTCAGAAAAGGTATGACCATGCAAAAAAATCTTGAAGTAAAGATGCTTTTAGATTAAAGGACACACCAATGCATGTTCATGTTATAGATGCACAAATATTTTGAATGATATTTTCTCTTTTTTAGAAACATCAACCTATGATAATGTAATTATTGTGATTTTTAAAATATGTTATTCATCGAAAAATCGACATATATCTTATAAGATTATTCATATAAATTAAATTTTGATTAGTGCATTTGTATATTATGTTTAGATTTATTTGTCATATCATAAAATTTCACATCTATTCATTATAATATTTAATCATCCACATATTTAGTTAGTGGTGTAACATTTCACAGTGACATTGGATAATCTAATAGATTAAATTAAAATGTATTTTCATTAGAGACATTTTGAGGTCTAAAATTGGCCTCCTAAGAAATATTATAAAATAATAGTGGAAATTATAAATAAGATTAGATTACATCATCAAATTGTAGAGGAAGAAAATAAAAAAACTATTTTTTCAACTAGTATTTTCAACTTATCTCCTTATGATTTTACTCAAATTTCAAGTGGGAGCACTTGTTGGATGCATAATTTAATTTTCCATTCAAGGAGTACCTATGCTGCATATTTTTAGATGGACCGTATTACAGGAAAAATGAGAAATACATGAAAACACATGCTTACAATCATGTTTTTCATGTATTTATCCTTTTTTGTGTAGTATAGTCCATCAAAAGTATGCAACATGGGTACTCCTTGGATGAGGAATTAAATTTTGCATCCAACAAGTGCTCCCATTCAAAATTTGAGCATAACCATAGGGAGATAAGTTGGAAATACAACTTATTTTTTTAATATTTTTACTTGTTTTAATCCAAAAATGGTGAATCATCCCCCATGGTTGACATCATCATCCTAAATCCTATTGGTTCTTATAAAGTTGATTTTGGTTGTACATTTTTGTTTTGAGGCCCATTTTAGACCTCAAAATTTCTCTAATGATTATATATCAATAAGAGGCTCTTTGTTATACAAAGTGAGACCGTTTATTGGTAACCCCTCATCTTTCAATTGGGACACTATGTCCATTACATTGAACAAAATGTCTAATTTTCATAGACAATTATTTCACGAAGTACAAGAACTTGCATTGACATCCAAATCGATCATCATTCTTTGTTGGACTACTGTCAGTGCTCGAGCTACTTCCATGACTTGGGTTATTTGGACAAATGTTTTGTTGATTGCATCGATTGTTTTTCCATTCTTGATCATGTTCCATTTGCAAACATAAAAATAAAGTGTAAAGAATGTATCTACATTGGTGAGAATAATGAAAATTGAAATAAATAATATATTTCATTGTAAATCGAATAGCGATGTACCATAGCAAGAAGTGACTAATCAACTATACACATGGTTTCAAAACCAAGTCTCATGCCTTGTTGCAACAACTCTTTTGTTGGTGTAGTTTCATACTTTGTTTCCTCCAAGTTTTATACCCCATTATAAATCATAGATTTAATATAAAGGATTTTTTCATTTTTATTAATTATAAACTCAGAGAAGTAAAACAAAATAGATACTTATTGATTCCACAATTAATTTTTGATATACCAACATATACTCACAACCCATATTTAACCCAATATCAATCAATTCTTCTGTTGGCTCTTCTTTGTATGTTAGCGCCTATTTGAAGACATTCAAGGATCATTTATGTAAAACAGCTTAAAATATACAAAAATGAAACCTTGAATTTTTATAATGAGTTACTCACAAACTTTGATATAAGCTCTTTTCTTCCTTGTTGTCTTGTTTTATGTGCTAAATGAGTTCCATTTTGTTTTCTTTTCTGCAAGAAAATAATTGAAAATTATTATTTAATGCTAACTTATTTGTTTATATGTAAAAACTCAATCATGATTACATACATTTGAAGCACGTTGTTGTTGAGATGACTCCTCCTAGGATGCAATTATGTACGTTTATTTGACAATCTCTTTGTACATTTTTTTGCACATTCCTACTGACATGCTTCACATATCAACTCATTGATCCTTTGAGATTTTCATAATCTTCTTGAAAAAAATAATAAACTATTTTTATATTGATATATGAAAACTAAATATGACAAAATTGATATTAATAAATAAATGGTTTGTAGTAATATATACATATAATTCTAGAAAATCATTTTAATTAGGAATATTACCATTGGAGTGGTTCTTTTTTGTTGTTCTCTATTTTTGTTATTGCAAGTTTGATGGGTCTCATTGACCATTACTTTGGAAGCACTTCCTATAGTCGAGATATAACTGGTTCTTGGAATCAATGGATTGATTTTTATATTGTAAGTGGAAAGTACGTCTATACGTTATTTTCAATATATCCCTCATATTTTTGTGAAAAAATTCCCCCTTTCATTAACCTCCAGTACCACTCCAGATGAGCGAAGGACCAATTCATCCTCATTTACATGTTTTATAATTTTTATTTTCTTAGAACGACATTGATATTTTCCTTCGTTGTTGCTCCCTGTAGAACATTAAACATATATGAATTAATAAATTGTTTGAAATATGTTATCTAATATTTTTAAGTTATTATTAATGAAAATTAAAAAAAAAACTCATATCGAACAATATTTTTTCATTCACCTTTTTCATCCTTCTACAATTTTTCTATCAAGATTTTATGCTCTTGTGAACTCAAATTAGAAATAAGCTTATCGACCTTCTTCATTTTGTGGCTCTACATGACATACACTAACCAATACATATTAGTTAAACCTACATATAGTTAAAACATATTAATTTTGTAAAGAATTTATAAATAACTTTCATTTTCTGTTTTTTTGGATGTGTTATCTTTGTGTCGATCAGTAATTTTGTTACTTTAAAACTTGTTAGACATTTTTCATTTGTATACAACTTGTACCATTCAATATAGAAGCCATTAAATATATTTTATACATAAATCAAATATTTTTTAGCCAAAAAGGGCTCTCGTAACTGGTACAATTATTTGAATAAATGCCCTTGTGCATTTAATCTACTAAATGCATTAGGTGTTTAATATTTCAACACTTACAATGATTTTTTTTAAACAATTTTAAATTATGATGGTGCGATTTGTAATGATAAAAGCACTGGCATCATAGTAGAAATCGAGAACATAAAAAAATAAATACAAGCCACTTAATGGTGTTATTTGGCAGAGGCGGTCTAATGTGTTATATTACACCAAGTGTATTAATAAACAGACTGGATATGACTGACATGATTCGGTTCGATATGTAACGATAGTGTTGGCATTATGACACAGATTTGGCACTATGACACAGGTGTTGTCCTTGATGGCAACTCACTCTGATGACAGATCACAGTTCAGACTCACAGAATGAAGAAAGGAAGGTATACGCAGGTTCCCCATTGACCAAGCCACGTGTACACGTAGTTTAGCAGACCAAAAGGAGCGTATAATGTAAACATGCACTTTCACAGAAGGAAAGGCATGTACATGATGAAAAACTAAGTTTTGGTTCATGGTATTTGGTCCATGGTATTGGTCCAAGGTATCTAGTCCGGAGTGTTAGCCCCAGGTATTTGGTCCAAGGTATTGGTCCTAAGTGGTTTTGGTCCATGGTATTGAGTAAGGCCTAAGACTATAAAAGGAGGAGAAGTTCATTAGGCAAAGGCACTCAAGTATTGAATATCTGATGAAGAGCAAGATCTAGCATATAGGTTATTGGGTTATGGTGCATAGCTGGATCTGAACCAAGGATAAACCTTAGCGCTTGATGAAGGATAAGATCTAATGATGGGTCATGATCTTAAGGCTTGAAGTGAAGTATCTTTATGTGGTTTTTGATCATTTATCTGAATCCTGGCGCATGTTGTGGTCTGTAAATATGATGATCTGGGTATAACTGAAATATGAAATTGTTGTAAAGTTTAAAACATCATTTACAGATCTGTACGTAGGTTCACTTTAGAAAAGGCGCATATACACGCTGGTTTTGCATATCAAAACAACATATACATCTTAAATTTGATTTGCAGATTTGTACGCAGGTTCGCCTTGAGAAAAGAGTATGCACGCAGGTTCGACACATTGAAGTAGTATATACCTCATAAAATATGTTTTAACTGCTTTTTTTTGTTGTTGCAGCGTTCAGTGTTCTGGTTACCGTGCTTTGGTTACTGTATTCCGGTTACTATTGATTCAGTTGTGATTGGTGCAAAGGAGATTGGTTGATGTAGATATATTTGATGTTTTATTGATGTTATTGATGGATCTAGTCTAAAAATTTATGAAATGTGGTCATTAGAAGAAAATAGATGGTTGTAGCCTTCTGTAGGTCGTCACCTACGTACTAGTACACACATCAGCTAGTATAAGAGCTAGGGGGTTGTAGCTCCCTTCCAGGAGAAGTTGGAGAACGAGAGAAGGTTGTTGCCTTCTGCAGGTAGAAGCCTACGTATTGGTATAAGACTACACCAGTACAACAATTGTAAAAAGAAGTTTCTAATTTAAAAAGAAGATAAAGACGATTGCAGCAGGTGGTTTTCACCCACATTGGGTTTCCACCTTATATCTTGTGTTCTTGTGTGTGATTGTCTATTTTGTTTTTACTGTACCTGGTTAGTGTTTATACAATTTTGATGCACTGATTAAAGATCAACATATGATGAATTAACTGAATTATAAGTCTGCAGGATATGCGCTAGTTGCCTTAAACACAGTTGCGTATATATGCGAGTTCCATTAACTGAAGTAGCGTATATGAATCTAATTATGAAAATGAAAAATTATTAACTTGCTAATACTGATTCCCCCCCCCCCTCTCAGTGTTATTTCCAACAATTGGTATCAGAGAAAGTCCTTCAGAAGAAGCTTGATCGCTTGAAGGAAGATCTATCATCATGAGTAACTACGAAAGAGAGGGATCCATTAG
>APFE031151312.1:32278-67302 GCA_000404065.3 Pinus taeda
GGGTCTAAGAAAGGATCTTGAGAAAACAAAAGCTCTCAATCTTAGATTTGCTAAAGGATCAGAAACCTTAAATGAAATTATCAAAGTGTAGCGTTCTCCTCTGATAAAGACAGGTCTTGGATATACTGAAGAAGCATCCCAAGCATAGAAGCTGTCAACCTCCACTAAAACCTATCTTGATGTAGCAAAGAGCAGTGAACAGTTTGACAATTGACAACAAAGACATAAATCAGATCACGAGGTAAATCAGGCTCAATTTACTTCAAGGATGAACAGAAGCTACAACCAACCTCAGGTAAATCATACTCAATTTGTTTCAAAAATGAATATCGATAGCAACTACAAACACTAGGTCAGTAGATTCGATAATCACAGGAACTTCTTTAATGGCCAATTTTTTTCATGTCATAAATTTGGACACAAAGCTGCTCAATGTGTTGCTTATAAGACCATCATGACTAGAGAAGCACGAAATCAAAGGAATGTGATGGGGATCATGAAATGGACCTACAATAACTTTTCTCTTCTTGAAAATGAAATAGAATGCTCTATCTACAACAACTTCAGTCATGAAGAATCTGAATGCAGGAGTAAATTTCGGCAAACATATCAAAAGGAGCAAACTTCATTAAATCCCAAAATATGGAGAAAGAAAGAACCACGAATAGAAAGATGTGGTATAGCCTTGTATGTAGAAGAACAAGAAAATCAGTGGTACATCGACAATGGATGCTCGAAACACATGACAGGTGATAAAGAAAAACTTCAATCATATAATGCCTTAGAAAAGGAAAAGAAGGTCTCTTTTGGAAATGACACTCCTACTGTCATAAAAGGTAAAGGTTCTGTTCTTTTAAAAGAAAAAGTTAAAGTTGGGAATGTTATGTATGTTGATGGTCTAAAGCATAATCTGTTGAGTGTCAGCCAAATGTGTGATCAAGGAAATGAAGTAGTATTTCGATCAAATGGATGTGTTGTTCGGGATCTCAATACAGGAGAAACCATGATCAAAGGTATAAGAACTCCAAACAACTTATACATACTCAAGGGAGGACAACAAAAATGCTATCTAAGAAAAAATGATGAACATTGTCTATGGCACAGAAGATTGGGGCATCTATAAGCTTCTCTCAAATAATAAAAGCATGCAGATTCCAAGCTGTTCATGATCTTCCTGATATCAACATCCCAGAAAATACAAAATGCAAATCATGTCAATTTGGTAAGAAAACCAGAGGGCACTTCCCTGAAAAGGAAGTATCAGCTAGTAAGCCTCTTGAACTTGTTCATACTGATTTATGTGGACCATCAAGGAAAAAGTCACCTTGTGGACAGGAATACTTTATATTGTTCATTGATGATTTTTCCATAATGTGTTGGACAGGGATTCTAAAGCATAAAGATGAAGCATTTGAAAAATTCAAAGCCTTCAAAGCCTTGGCTGAAAATGAATTAGATTGCAAAATCAAATGCCTCAGATTTGATGGAGGAGGGGAATTTACCTCGGATGAATTCTTTGACTTTTGTGAAGAACATGGAATAAAAAGGCAATTCTCCACTGCAAGAACTCCTCAACAAAATGGAGTGGTAGAAAGGATGAATAGAACTGTTCAACAAATGGCTTGTGCTATGCTAGATGAGTCCGGAACTCCTACAACCTTCTAGGGTGAAACTGCATTCGCTGTCATCACCATTCTCAACCAAGCAAATGTTTGGGTAAACAACACTCAAACTCCACATGAACTTTGGTATGGTAAGACTCCTACTATAAAATACTTCAAAGTTTTTGGAAGCAAATGTTACATTAAAAGGACTGATGAAAGACTTGGAAAGTTTGAACCTAGAGCAGATGAAGGAATTCTCCTTGGTTACCCTTCCCGAAGTAAAGGATATAAGTATTATAACAAAATACTTGGGAAAATTATTGAAAGTATTGATGTTGTGGTTGATGAAGCATGCAAAAATCCAAAGCACGTAAAAACCGAAGATTGTGGAGAAGATGAGGATTATCCTCCCACATCAAATCAGAATAATTCTAAAGAAGAAACCAATGAAGCACCAGAATAACAGATAACGGCAGAAGAAAAGACTCCATCCATGTATGTTCAAAAAAATCATCCAAAGACTCAAATTTTGGGACAGAAAGAGGTAGGTGTGCAGACAAGAAGAACTATTACAGAAGCTTCAAGCTATCTAGCATTGCTTTCCTCCATCGAACCTCGAAATGTAAATGAAGCATGCAAAGATGAATTTGGGTCAAGGCCATGAATGAAGAACTTGAGCACATTGAAAAGAATAATAATTGGGAATTAGTTCCTTGACCTCATGATAAGAATATCATAGGAACCAAATGGATATTCAAAAAAAAGCTGAATGAAAATGGAGAAGTTATAAGAAATAAGTTCATACTTGTTTGTAAAGGATATGCTCAACAAGAAGGTATAGATTTTGAAGAAACTTTTGCACCTATTGCTAGACTAGAAGCCATAAGAATGTTCCTTACTCTTTCTAGCTTTCAGAAATTCAAAGTATATCAAATGGATGTAAAATCTGCCTTTCTTAATGGAGACTTAGAAGAAGAAGTATATATTGAGCAGCTAGATGGATTCATTCATGGAAATGACGCAAAACTTGTGTGCAGACTCAAAAAGGCTCTCTATGGTCTAAAACAAGCTCCAAGGGCCTAGTATTATCATCTTGACAAATACCTCCATGAACAAGGTTTTTCAAAAGGATCAGCTAATAACAATCTATATACAAGGATTGACAATAATAAATTGCTAATACTTGTTGTGTATGTTGATGATATAATTTTTGGTAGCAATGAAGAAGCCATGAGTCGAAATTTTGCTTCGGTAATGTAGCAAGAATTTGAAATGTCCCTGCTTGGTGAGCTTACATATTTTCTTGGTCTACAAGTTCAACTTAATAAAGATGGTATTTTTCTGTCACAAACCAAATATCCCAAGCAGATCTTGAAAAAATATGGCATGGAAGATTCGAAACCAGTATGTACCCCAATGATAATAGGATGCATTCTCAGCTCAAATGATGAATCAACAATAGTACATAAACTAACCTATAGATCCATGATTGGCAGTCTGCTTTATCTAATAGGTACCCGACCAAACATCATGCATGTAGTGGGAAAAGTTGGAAGATTCCCAGAAAATCCAAAGGAATCACACCTTCAAGCAGTCAAAAGGATTTTCAAATATCTTCAAGGAACACAGAATTTTGGTTTATGGTATCCTAGAGATACAGATCTTACACTTCATGCATATACAAATGCAGATTGGGAAGGAAGCGTTGATGACAGAAAAAGCACTAGCGGTGGTGCATTCTATATGGGTTCCAAATTAGTGTCTTGGTTCAGCAAGAAACAAAGTTCAATTGCATTATCTACAGCTGAAGCAGAATATGTGGTTGTTGCATCTTGTTGCACACAACTCCTTTGGATGATGCAAACATTGCAAGACATTCAGATCACATGTACTCCACCCATCTCCATTCTATGTGATAATACAGGTGCCGTCAGTATTTCAAAGAATCCAGTCATGCATTCCAAGACTAAGCACATACCCATCAAATATCACTTTCTAAGTGAACAAGTGCTTGATCAAAAGGTCAAATTGGAGTATGTTCCCTCCAAAGAACAGATTCATGATATATTCACCAAACCACTGCCCAGAGAGACATTTGAATATTTCAGACAGAAGCTGGGAGTAGTTGATGCATCATCCTGCTGTTAAAACTTATCTGTTTCAAATAAAAGTGGTTATACGCGAGTTTCATGAAGCGTAGCTGTGTACATACGCAGGTTTCTGTAGATACAGTCGCGTATATGTTGGTTTGAAGAAAAGCAGTGGGCCAGACTCAAGATAAAAGGAGTCTGATATGGGTCTGACAGTGATCATCTGGCACAGGTTTAGGGAGAGCATATACTTCTAATAATGCATTGTTGGCATTATCTTAGAAGATCTTGGTACAAATTCACAATTGATTTTTATTCAAGTGGAACAAGTTCAGGGGAAGATCATGGTTGCTGGTCTGGATGTTGATTAACAGATGCTGTTGATGATAGTTGTTGATGGCTATCATAGTCTTATTTAATTAATATTAATTTATTTTACATTTAATTAATATTATTTTTTAATTAATATCAATAAATATTAATACTCATAATCAGCCCTCACGAAACATTCTAGGCAAATAGTTCATTAAAACAGATTAATTAGTAATATTTATACTAAAGAATTAATTTATACCAAGATTAATTCACTTATCATATCATTATTAATGAGTTAATAATTATTTAAATTAACTTATTTATATAAATTAATTCCATTAATAATATTTTATAGAATATTGTTTTCTTCTTTACCATAAGAAATAAAGCATTAAATTTAAATTAATTTGAAGTCAAAATTGAATATCCAACCTAAACAAATTTAAGGTTATTATTAATTTATTTTAAATTTAAGGTATAAATTTATGAAGCTAAATTGAACCTTACGCCCAGGTGGCCGCTCAACATATATGTTAGGCAGCCCTTTCACTTTATGGAGTGCACTAAGTCGGACAAAACGAAACGGAAAACCTTGTTTGAGTTGTAGAATTTGGAGGTCAAAGCTATTGTGGCACCGCCATGTGCCCGCTGGCTACCCTACGTTTAGCTTGCAGAAACCGTTCGGCGTCCCTGAATCACAAGCCCAACCCAGCCCAGCCGGAATGAATGACTAGGCTAATCAATTATATGCAACTTGCACATTCCCGGCAGCAGCTGCTGAGATCCAGATGTGTTGCTGCTTAGTAAGCGCATTTTCCAGTTGCAGTCATGGGTGGCTCTTGAATTTACATGTGGCCTTCTAGCATTCGGCTCACTGCACTGGCTTCTGGTCTCATGGCAGGATCCTCCTGTGTACACCAAAGTGCCACCATAACAACTTTCTTCACTTCATGTTCCTCCGGTAAGCCATGCACCTCCAAACGAGGATCAACGATTTCGATTAAGCTCTCCTCCTGAAGCCTCCGAATGGCCGCAGTGGGAAGATAACAATCCTTCGCCGGAGCCGTCAGATCTACGCACCGGCGCCCGGACACGATCTCCAGTAACACGATGCCCAAGCTGTAAACATCGCTCTTGCTGCTCACACCCGCTTCCATGAGCCATTCAGGCGCCATGTACCCCGGAGTGCCTCTCATCCCGGTCGGATCTCGGCTATGCTGATCAGTCCGGTCGATGAGTTTTGAAAGCCCGAAATCTGATAGCTTAGCCCTGAACTTATCGTCGAGGAGAATGTTCTCGGGTTTTACGTCGAGATGCACAATGCATTCGTGGCATTCTTCGTGTAAGAACGCCAGTCCGCGAGCAGTGTCTACGGCGATGCTCAACCGGGTAGACCAACCCAGAAGCTTAGTATCGTCTGTAGAGAAGAGCCAGCCGTCCAAAGAACGGTTCGCCATGTATTCATAGACGAGCAGGTGGTGGGATTCTTGGGCGCAGAATCCCTGAAGTCGGACGAGGTTGACATTGCTCAGGGTTCCCAGCGTCGTTATCTCCGTTCGGAATTCGTCGTAGCCCCGGAAAGCGTCCTCCAATTGCTTCACAGCTACCATGGTTCCGTCCCCAAGTACTCCCTCATACACAGAGCAGAAGCCACCAGATCCGAGCTTCCGACTGAAATCTCGCGTGATTCCCTTCAGTTCGTCGAAGGTGAATCTGGGTAGCAGAACCGACAGCGTCTTCAAGAATCCGTCTTCCCCTTTGGGAGCCGGCGTCTTTCTCAACCGCTGCTTCTTTTGCAGCAGGGGAAAGAGAAAATAAAGAATTATTATAAACAGCAGACCAGCCCCCAAACTGATGCCAACGATGTTCCCCGTCTGCTTCCAGAAACAAGATCTCCAAGTTTTTTCTGCTGTCTGGGCTGAATCAGCTATGGCTTTGATGAACGCTACCTGGGTTCGATCCGAGATGGTTCTCATAGACAAAAGCTCTTCGTAATGGAAACAGAATTCAGAGGATTGTCAATAAAACGCAGCTACGCAAGAGCAGTTGGACAAGGCTAGCAAAGGCTATTTCAACGCTAATTACATCTGAATCCACCTTCAGCTTACAGCCGTCAGAGGCCCGATACGGCTGCGAGAATTAAGTGACTCCTCTGCGCTGGGCAGGTGCACCGCGCTCCAATATCGCTGCAGATACCATAATGGGCAGAGTAGTTGGGAAAGCGTTATATACCATTAAAGAAATCGAGGAAGAAATTTTTACCACAGTCAATTTCCCCGACGTCTGCAAATTAAGCTTCATGTTCCCGCTGGGCTCATTCTCATATGCCGGATGTTTTGCGGAAATTGGAGGAAGCCGTGATAGAGAACCCAAAGGGGGCCATACTTAACCCGATCCTGCGTTCGTGTGGTCGGAGGGTCTAGTTTGAAAGTCAACGATTGATGTTGGACGCTTATCTTTCCATTGACCCGAATCTAACCTACAATCAGGTTAGGTTCATGACAAGTATTGCTTCCGGTTTTTCTCCTCTATTTTTGCGTTCTATTTTTTTTGATCCGTACCAGAACAGCAATCCGTAGCAACAATCCATAGTTTGAGTGGTTGGACCTTCTAGAATCAGAATAAGCTCAATTGTACGATTATAACTAAAACAATGAAGTTTAATAGACGTTTATTGGGTTGATCATTGTTTAAAATTAAAATTGCAAAAGCCAAATTAAATGTTTCATAATTTTTTTTTTTTTTTTTAATTTCATCAAAAATTAATTATTAACTTTATATAATTAGGCCGATAGGCCTTCCTTTGAAAGGGACTTTCATCGTCCCTTTGTTTCTCACGCTGACACGTGGCATTAGGAATAGAGCGGGCACAACCACAGAGTTCTGCAATCTCATGTTGACACGTGGCGTCGGAATAGAGCGGGCATAACCACACAATTATGCAAGCAAGCAACGTCGTGTATTCATGGATATTCATGAAGGCGGTTCTGCGTCTAAATTCGTCTAATTCTCTTTGGAAGCTTATGCATTCTTAAGCACCAGTAGTAATGGAGCATTGTGTTTTCGGAGAAAGATGCGTATGGTACCTTCTGTCCGTTTGGTAGCTACCCAGTTATGCGGTCCCTGTTTTGCGGTGCACAGCTATTCTGCGATGCACGATCAACTGTTTTGCGGTTTTCGTGCTTCCATGACTTTACCGGGAGCCTTCTTGGATCAAACTACCGACAGCGTTCTTGGATCAATCTCACAGAGTATAGCAGTGTTCAAACTGACAAAGGAGCCTGGTTTGACAATCTCACGAACGGGTAACGGAGCTGGAAATCGTGAGCCGAAGCTGTTGTTTAGAAAAGATCTGCACAACATCATTTCTTCCAGGTCAGGTCATCGTCTCTCTCAGTCCTGTTTAATTTTCAAGCTCTCTCAGTCTTGTTTAATTTTCACTGCTTGCATTCTCAGAAGCCCGGGTCCATTTACTATACCTACCGAGACCTCGCGTATGACTATCCCGATATCTTTGATGATACCTACCGAGACCTATCTCACTATTCTACTGTGAGATTGTCCTGAGACTTACTGAGACTCTATGGTTATCCCCGAACCTGCGTTATCCCAATACGTATCTTGTTAACTGGGATCTCTCTTGGTAATCGAAAAATATAACGATTTAAAGCAATCGGGCTAAAATTTCCAAGTACAATGATATAGCCCAAGGCCTTCCATGGGGCTGGGCTATTTGCCCCTCCTTTCGTTGCGGGATTGAATGCTCTATAACATGAGCTGCTGCTTGAAATTATGAATAAAATTTTCAGCCATTGCATGCAGTTTGTCCGTGGATAGGCCATCTGGGTTTGTGCCATCTTCAGTCCTAACACAGTTGGTCATATCTTCTTTATGGGGAACTTCCAAGGCGTTGGATGCGGCCACTTTAGATTTGTTCATTCCCACATTCAACACCTAACCTTCAAAACTATTATAAAATCCCTGGAATTCCTGCATAAAGATAATTCTAACATTGTAAAGGCAAAACTTTGTCAACCTTTCAGCATTGCTACCCACGGGAAAGCAAATTTAGGCTGAATAATAGAGTGACTGGATTACTTGTTCAGTAAGCATATTGTGCAAATGGCCGGCATACAGATCAAAAGACAAATTGCTATGGCATACCAAAAAAGTTCTCTCACTTTCATTTTAATTTTATTTGGAGTTATTATACTTCAGAGTTGTATGATTAAGTATTGTTAGGTTAGTGTTCTCATAGTTTGGGAATCTGAAATTCCAAATCAAAAACAAGGATACTCTGAAAAGAAATCATAAAACAAACAATAAAACAATTTTCGGGAAGCTCACTACATTCCATCCGAGTAGACATGAGCTGTTCCATTGAGAGCACCAAATAAAGTGGTAACGTTCAGCACCTAACCTTCAAAACTGTTATAAAATCCATGGAATTCCTGCATAAAGATAATTCTAGCATTGTAAAGGCAAAACTTTGTCAACTTTTCAGCATTGCTACCCACGGGAAAGCAAATTTAGGCTGAATAATAGAGTGACTGGATTACTTGTTCAGTAAGCATATTGTGCAAATGGCTGGCATACAGATCAGAAGACAAATTGCTTTGGCATACCAAAAAAATTCTCTCACTTTCATTTTAATTTTATTTGGAGTTATTATACTTCAGAGCTAAGAACTTCCTTCAACAACATACCTTCTGCAACATGAGTTTCCTTCAACAACATGCCCTCATATACCTTGATCTATCCAGCAATGTAGAAAATCTACAGCAGTTAAATCACAACTTGCCCATGCCACTGTATTAGATGAAGCAAAGTATCCAATAATCATATCGAGAAACTAGATCATTTTCAGAATATATACTCTAGGCTAGCAGTCTCTCATGATAAGTAGTGGCACTTCTATCAAAGTATCTGGTGCTTGTTAGTCGCAGGAAATACAAATATGGTCCTCTATCGTTGCCAGCCTTTGGTGACCATAAACCAGATTCTCCTCATTCAAGGAAGGAATGCCTAAAAAAGAATACGTCCTTTCTTTTGCCAACCTCACGCGCTTCCCTCCTTTCTAGGGTGTATTACACTTGAAAGGAGTATAGTATCACCATGCCCTTCAACATAATACCCTGCACCATCAATGTCCCTGTTAAGGGTTGTCACCTTAGCAATAACCACCACCAAATGAGTTGTAACCTTGGCTTCCACAACTGGTAGAGTCAAGCAATCCACCTACTAGCGTGACATCTAATGCAACATCCTTCTATTCACTTAACGCTCTGTATGCTATAGACATCATGCACTGTTCATAGAATGGTAAGTGTGTGCATAATTAGTTGTAAAAATGCAGCCCAACATTACTTCAGCCATGGTTTCTAGCATGCAGCCATATAGCAGAACCTTGTGGAAACAAACTGGATTCCAATAAATATGTAGCTTCACCCAACCAACTTTATGTATACATACACAGACAGCTAGAACAGGTATAAACCAATAGTCACACCTTCCTAGCAATCCTTAGGCATGTTAGATCATGGAACAAATGATGATGGTTGTTAGTTGCAGGAAATGCAAATATGGTCCTTTATCGTTGCCAGCCTTTGGTGACCATAAACCAAATTCTCCTCATTCAAGGAAGGAATGCCTAAAAAAGAAATACGTCCTTTCTTTTGCCAACCTCACGCGCTTTGCTTCTTTCTAGGGTGTATTACACTTGCGAGGAGTTAAGTATCACCATACCCTTCAACATAAGACCCTGCACCATCTCTCCATCATAGCTGCCACAACATGTGTGTCAGTCACCCTTTTTTATAAATCTACACGCAGGTGGCTTCTTTTAAACAATCAATGTCCCTGTTAAGGGTTGTCACCTTAGCAATAACCACCACCAAATGAGTTGTAACCTTGGCTTCCACAACTGGTAGAGTCAAGACAATCTGTGCTTCATTAATGCCTAGAATCATGTGCTTTTAATATCCAATTCAGACATCATGCACTGTTCATAAAATGGTAAGTGCGTGCATAATTAGTTGTAAAAATGCAGCCCAACATTACTTCAGCCATGGTTTCCAGCATGCATGTATATAATTCAACAGTATGTCTGCAATCCAAATTAATAGACTTATCTCTTGCAATCCAGGATTAAAAGCAGTCACAGATAAGGTAATTAACAATGTCAATGGCATGAATGTGGTACCATATCGTTGAGGGGTTTTGAACCTGGTTTCCTTTTTGTGCTTTCAATGAAATGCATATCCCACGAAATCCATGGGACAATTCTTTGATTCTCAGGATGGTATTTAGGGTATTCTGGTCAATTGCAGTTTGGGCAATCTAACCGCTCAGGAACATTGAGTGAGGTCCACAATATTAATATTAACAAAGGCAACCAGCCCAGGGACTTCATCCTGAGACCACCAACTTGTAAGGTGAAAGCACTTAGCCATTCAATCTAACCCATGAGCTTATTTTGAACCTAATTCTTATCTCAAAAAAAGATTTAAGGTAATAGCTTGAATACAGTGTGCTTGGCATCAGATGGCAAGTTCTCTTATTTTTACAATTAGGTTCTTTCTATTTTTCTCTCAACCTTTTTCTTTATACACTGCACGATTGTCCACTGATGGATGGTGTTCCTCCAATAGGGATAAACTAGCTGATTAGTTATTCTAATATAAGTTGTAAGAAGGATGCCCTCTTGAGTTGCAGAGATGACAGCCTTATGACAGAATTATTGCAAGTCTGCAATGCTTCGTTAATATAATGGATGCTTTTTGACAGCCTTATGACAAAATTACTGCAAGTCTGCAATGATCCGTTATTAAATGGATGCTCTATCGGATACCCTTTGAGTACAAAATTTAGCTAAAATTACTGCAAGTCTGCAATGATCTGTTATTAAATGGATGCTTTATCAGATACCCTTTGAGTACAAGAAATATATAGTTTTAGGCAGACATTTCATGGCTAGATGATATAGCTTTAGTTGTTCCATTAATGAAAACATTTTAATCCATTACAAAAAGAAATGGGCTGCAATATGCAATTAAGATAAACTAATCCAAACCCTTCATTGGATTCTGCATATTTTGGTGCACTCCGTTTTAGCTGAAGACATTAATTTTCCAATTTTTTTTGTACTAGAACATGCTTTCTTTTCCCCAAAATGTTTATTAAACTAAAGAAAAACACTTATATTTATGGCCTATCATTTTTATTTGATCAGCACCTTTCATATTCTAACATCTTCTATGAACACACAATCTTCTATAAAGTTTCTTTGCGTTAAACTTGCTCTTTTTTTGCACAAAAACAACTAGACTTTATATTCTTCAAAACTGTGGCTAAACCATATAGCGTAGGTTTACAAGAAATATATAGTTTTAAGCAGACATACCCTAGAGTGCACAGATAAGTATAAATTATCCAAAAAATACTGTGGAGGCCTATCCATTTCATTCCTGCAAAGGGTAAATTAAGTGCGAAATATATGGCAATTGCCTTGCTTGAAACACATCCCTTAATGGGTTTTACATTTTGTAAGAAACGTGTGGTTTTTTCCTAGAAGATCACATGTCATGTGCGAACAAAATATTCAAGAAAGGTTCAGTATCAGGAATGGCTGGCAAATTTTCCTATTTTAATGATGTTTTGACAGCACTGTAAGACTATAAGGACCTTTGAGTCGCATGAGATTCTTCCAAATTTGCACAATACATACCTTGTCACCGAATCTTATTAACAGGCATTTTTGTTAATGTGGTCTACCTTGGGTGGTTAATATGAGAGGTTGTTCTCCTCCCCATCTAGGTTGTGCCCTTATTATTGTTTCACCATCAAAAGTTAGCCTTCTTAGATTAGATTCCGCATTCACATCACATCTTCTTTGACTAGAATTTTGTGTTGTGGTGAAATTGATGCATTGCAGGTACTCCTATCACAGGAAAAATAAACCACCTGTTAATATTATGGAGACAGCCTTGACAACAAATGCCATTCCTCTGTTGCTGAATGGTTGCACCGAGATTCAACCACTACTTCATATAATCGATGTTGGTTGTGTAACCTCATTAGAAACAACATCCTCGCACTTCCACATCACTCTATCTGATGGAACACATCAACATAAGACTTTGCTACCATCTGCATATGGCCCACAGGTTGTATCTGGAGACATCCAAATTGGCTTGATAATTCTACTTAAAAAAGCAGCTTGCACAGTGCTCCAAAACTCTTCGTAAGGCCCACCATTTGAATTTACCCTCTTTTAATTTTTCCCTTCTAAATGCTTCTTGCATTTAAAGAAGGAAAATGGAATCTTCATTAATTCATTTCTCATTTGTTTACATAAGGTCCATCCGAGTTGTTGATCTTGAAGTTGTGCTGCGCTCAGCAGCATTGACGAGGGACGCATCGACGATACTACATGCACAAGCGGGTACATCCCAATTTAGCTCCTCATCAGCTGAAGATGCCTTGCCCTCTGTAGTTACTCCACCAACTACGGGAACAACTACAACAATTCCATTCATGACGCTCAACCCTTACCGAAAATATTGGTCAATCCAAGGTAGGGCATCAGCAAAAACATCATTGAAGGCTTACACCAATGTATGAGGTTTAGGAAAAGTTTTTGGATTTGACCTTATCAATCATGATAAGGAAGAGATCCACCTTTCTGCATTTGCCGAACTGGCCGAATTGCTTTACAATCTAATTCAAGTTGGGCAGCTATACATTGTTTCAAATGGCACAGTGAAAGAAGCAAATCCAATCTACAACCACCTCAAGAACAAATGGGAAATTTACTTGTTCGCTGCTTCCACTATCCATCCACGTCCCACAGATGATCCAACGTTCCCTTACCAGAGCTTTCACTTCAAGACTATTGCTGAAATAAAAAATGCGCGTCCAAATACGAATGTGGATGTCATTGGTGTTGTTACCTCCACTTCACCTGCATCAACAATTTGACGGAAAGATGGAAGTGAAACATTAAGGAAAACACTAATATTAAAAGACAAGTCGGGTTTTAGCATTGATGTAACATTATGGGGAGACCATTGTGACTATATAGGACAGAACCTTTTTGAATTCTACTCTTTCGATAACCCACCAATCCTTGCAATCAAAGGAGGTCGCGTACCTGAATTTAATGGCACCACAATAGGGACGATACCAACAAGCACTCTCACAATAAATCCGCAAGTTGAAGAAACTCACCAACTACATGCATGGTTCCGTGAAACAGGTTATAGCTCCTCTTCTCCATCTTTGAGTAGGAACTATGGTGTTGCTTCGAAACATGCCCTACCACGAAAGACATTTCATGAAATTGCTGGCATGCAACTCTCCGATAAAGCAATCTGGGTTTCAGTTCGAGCAACAATTACTGCTCTTCATATGGACGACTTCTACTTTCTAGCATTTCCGTTAGATTTCAAAGGAAAAAAATGCATGAAGAAGGTTGTGGAGCATTCTAACAATCTTTGGCATTGTACAAAATGTAACGGTGACTTCCCAGAATGTGACTACCGGTACAAACTTAAAATTGAACTACATGACCACACCAGGAATTTGCAGAACGTCACAGTTTTCAATGATGTAGGAAACGAGCTCATGGGCATCACGGCAAAAGACTTGTTCCTTCTTTCTATCGAACCAATTGGTCTGCAGGAAATTTGTGGCCGAATTTCAGGACGACGCTTCCAACTAACACTTTCCATTAAAGCAGATTTTTTCAATGGTGTTCAACAATTGCAACCAATATTGATCAATTTAGAAGAAATTCAATATGCCTCTGCATGCAAGGAAGCACTCACTGACATTCAAGCAATGTCCACTTCAAAACGACCTACTGTTCGCCGCCTGTGAACTGTTTTTAGGGTCCCTTCAAACACGACTTTTTGTACATAAACAAACATTTCCGCACAACTCATTGTCTCATATTGTTGTAAATTACACACCCATGTTATTATGATGCAAACTTTAGCTTTCACTTCAAATACTCTCTTCCAGTCATTCCAAAATATGTATGTTTGCCATTTACATTTTAATAATATAGATATCAAGATTTGTAAAGAGTTACTACATATGTTTCTCGTTCGTTGTCTACATGCTATACATTCTGTTGCTTGCTAATCTATTCATTTTATCGTTCAAACATGCCAAACAAAAAAAACAATTGAAGAATAAGGGAGCAACATATTTTTTATCTTACTTCTCTCCTTTCAATGATAGACGCCGAAATAACATATGATTTTATATCACTCCTAATTGCATGTTTTTCCTTCTACCTAATCTACCTACTTTCACCGATGTTGAAAAAAAATATTAATTCTATGTTCAAATAAAAAAAGTTAATTCTAATACTTATAGTACATTCTCCAAACATGCACTACTCGTTTATCAAAACTAACAATAATTATATGTACTTGTTTAGATATGCCAACAAACAATCAAATTGCAGCCAAAAACGAGTGGCGTCGTCTTCTTTATGCACAAAAAAAGGATAGAATAAATGCACGACGTCGACTACTTTATGAAAATCGCAACAACCCCACTACTTCCTCTACACCCCTTCCCACCTCAAATGCTCTCCCAACTATACAAACCAACCCATCTCACATTCATCAATTCCAATATAACCCTCCCCTTAATGATGAACACCGTTGCTTTCGAGAAAGGATTGATGGACTTTCTACCTTGCATGTTTGCACAATATGCAAGGAAGCATACCCAGGAATGAAAACACAGGTTTTCCACGGTAGACTCTCTTGTTTTTGTTGTGCGTCATCTAAATCTACCAATCGTTTTTCTGAACTAAACAACATGGACCCTGGAGAACAACCCTATGTCCTTCACCAGTTAACATAGGTTGAAGAAATGCTCATCGCACGTGTCAATCCCATTCTACAAGTCACTCATTCCCGCGGTGGTCAATACAAATATAGTGGCCATATAATTAGCTTCCCTCAAGACATCACCACTATTGCCAAATACTTACCCCGAATGCTCTCTGACTTAGACATCCTCATTGTCAAAAGGCAAAATCCATCTGAAAAGGCTTACGAATTCTTCGTTTGCAAATCACGTGTCCTTGCAGCCCTTGAATACAAAATAAAAAATGACCCTTACTACTGTGATGTCCAATTCAATTCATCTGCACTTTCTGCGCTGCCAAATCACCCTACAGACATTTCTTCCCTTCTCCATAATGTAACCACCTCCACTTTTGAACCCCATCAAACCACTACTGATTCTACGTATGATACTGATGTCATGCTACCTCCATTAGAAATCCAACCCTCTTCTTTCGTTCCAGTACTCCCAAATTCATGCACTGAGTTTGAGCACATTTATAACTCTTTGCATTTGCCCCATTCAAATTCAACAAGCTCTATCGATTGGCCTCCAATATCTTTAACTGCTATAAATGAATACAACATCATCGGCCTCTTTTCCATGGCATTCCCCACACTCTTCCCTACAGGAAACTCAATGATCATGCAACCAAGGCTTACAAACGTTGAGCTGCATGAATATGCTTTACACTTGCTGCACTACCATGATAACCGCTTCGGCCAACACCCAAGATTCCGCTACTATCTTTATAACATTCTATTGCGCCACCGTAGCCAAGCAACAACTAATGTTTTCGTGAAGAAGTGCATTGAGAACAACTTGCCAACAACGGTTTCAGATCTACGCCAGTGTCTACATGATTCTCCAGAATCAAGATTGCCAGATAAAATAATGCGGTTCGGTTCAGCCCTACGAGGAACACGGTCTTTCTGGAACAAACGACGATCTGAGTTGACTGACATGATCACGCAAATAGGAAGTCCAACATTCTTCTTCACTCTCAGCGCAGCTGATACTAAATGGCATGACTTGCACACAATCATGCCCAACAATGTTCCTTCCAATTCAGTCAACCCCTTCCAATGGAAAATTCAAAACATAATTAAAAACCCACATCTAACAACCCAATATATGCATTGCAGATTTACAATTTTCCTTAAAGAAATCCTACAAAAAGGCCTCCATGCAGTTGACTACTGGTGCAGGTATTATTTAATATCCATTTCCCTCTACATTAATTTTATACATTGTATATATATGTATTAACCATATGTAATCTTCATATTATTTTCAGATACGAATGGTAACATCGAGGATCCACACACATTCATGGCTTCCTCTGGCTGCAAAATGCACCAGACATGGACACACTTGATTGGGACAATGCACTAGAAGTTGCTAATGCACAGAAATATTTCGACCACTACGTAACTGCCTGGAATCCACGTCAATCAAAACACCGAACTTCACCAATCAACAATTCATAACCCATGTCTTCTTGACACATCATCAATATTCGCGTCCAATCAGTTTGAAGACTATACAGAGCTCGTCAACTGCGTTCAACGTCATACAAAGTGTCATGAATCATCTTGTCTTTGTAAGAAAGACAATGTACTTAGCTGCCGATATGGAGTACCATGGGAGTTGAAGTCCACTTCTTCACTTTTCATTGACGATAAAGGTCATAAAACCTACGTCCCTGCTCACAATGATGAAAGATTGAATATTCACAATTTCGATCTACTCTCTATTTGGAGAGCGAATGTTGATTGCCAACCAGTCCTTTCTCGCCATGCTGTGTTGAAATATATTTCAAAGTATGCAGCAAAAGCAGAAACAAGATCTGAGAGCTACCATCAAATGCTATCATGACTATCACAAATTGCCCTTCCAGAAGCGCCTACTGTTGCTGTCATCCGAAAACTCCTTACAGAAACGATTGCAGATAAAGACATTGGTGCACAAGAAATATGCCATATGTTACAAAAGCTACCTCTCTCTCTCTCTGCAGCTGTACATTTCGTTCTTTGAATGTCAACAGGGCTGTTTTCAGACGTGTTTCACAAGACACTGAAAATCCTGGTTCGACACCAAACTTTATCGTTGCATATATGAACAGGTCTACCTCATTAGAATCATTGCCCCTCCTTGAAGCTGCTTGCTCATGGTTATATTCTGCCCAACGAAGGAACAACCAATGGAAACACATATTCCCCCCAATGATTGTACATGTCTTGCCCTGTTACAATGTCATTCCTTCCTCTGCTAATCCTTCTTATTCCACCTTCTGCTGGAGTGAATTACTATTGCATTTCCCCTTCCGAACACTCCCTGATGATATTGGTTCAACTGATGCAGAAATTATTGCCCACTGGGAACAAAAAAAGGGTACATATACACCATGGCATGTCCATCGAGAAATTGAGAACCCACAAAGCCCACCTATTGAAGATCAAACTACCCCGCACACCCCTCCTGATTCTATGCAGATGAATGAATGGCAAATCCTCTCTCAGCTGCACCCAGGTTACAATATTGCAATTGATGACCTCAACATGATTAGCTACCGCGACTTCGATGTCAACCACAATTGGTCACAAAATACTATCCCTCTCCCCTTGCAAGAAAATGCCATAAATTTCATTGAATTCAACCACTCAACCATTCAAAACCAACATCATTCTTTCTCCAACCTTCCCCATGATCACACATTATCCTATTCAAAACATAGCTTTTACCACCATTTTTTCACACTTCAAAGCCCCTTCGCCAAAACCACCACGCAAAATCATCATACAAGGGACAGCTGACACAAGGAAATCCCATTTGATTAAATGTCTGCAACAAACATTTGTGGAAAAATCACCAACAAACAAAAACCCTTTGTTGTTACTTGCACCAACTAGCGTTGCAGCTTTCAACATAAATGCCCTCACAATTCACTCTGCCCTTCGTATCCCTATCCAAACAATGCATCCTCTCGAAGGCCAACCACTCCTACAACTGCAAGAGCAACTCCGTCATGTAGAATACATTCTCATTGATGAAATGAGTTTCATTGGTCCCAAAATGCTTTCTCGCATTGACGATCGTCTAAGAGAGGCATTTCCTCTTCATCGGAATGCACCCTTTGGCAATCACTCAATTATCCTTGTCGAAGATTTAGGCCAACTACCACCTATAAAAGAGATTCCTTTATACGCTGGGACACCATGTGGCACTGCACTTTGGCGCAGCTTCGACATATTCATAACACTTTCAACCGTTTTCCATCAACAAGGAACTAGCCCATCCCAGGTTGCTTTCCGGCAAATACTTGCAAATCTTAGGAATGGAATAGCTACACTTGAAGATTGGCAGCACCTAATGTCAAGAAAAAGTTCATCTCTTACAAATGAAGAGAAATGCACATTTGAAGAATCCATGCACCTATTTGCAACAAACAACTCAGCTGTCTTGCATAATAAGAAAATGCTTAAAAAATTGAACATCCTAGTAGCGGTTTGTTCTACAGAACAACAAAGGCAGAAGACTCCTACTACAACAGAAGATGAACAGCTGCCTGCAAAAGTGCTCTTATGCAATGAACAAAAAGTTATGCTCACCAGCAACTTATGGGTACATGTAGGCCTCGTCAATGGCGCACTTGGGAAGTTCATCTCAATATTTTATTCAATTGACTCAAAGCCCCCAGCATTACCATCCTTTATGGTTGTTGACTTTCGACAATACAAAGGAACACCGTGGGACATTTCACACCCAACATATGTACCCATTCCTCCCATCACAAGGGGTGCACGCCGTCAGGTACCACTTCAAATGGCATGGGCTTTAACGATACACAAGTCACAAGGAATGAAATTAGACAAAGCAACAGTGGACATCGGCACCAGAGAACGCCAAGGGCTAACATTCACTGCAATTTCAAGAGTGTGGTCACTAGCAGACATACACATCAATCCAGCATTCCCATTCTCCCACATTGCACAAATGATTCACTGCAATTTCAAGAGTGCGGTCATTAGTAGACATACACATCAATCCAGCGTTCCCATTCTCCTGCATTGCACAAATGCACAAGAATCCATACCTTAAGCGTAGACAGCAAGAGGAATCATTCCTTGCATCAAAATCTATTCAGGATAATACACTTTAGCCAATCGTACAACTTGTCTTCCAAAATTACCCACATGGTAAACACCACTCACTACATAATGAAGTTTCACATAGATTTGCTTGCTATTACATTTAGTTTCATATGACTTTATACTCATTTGGAATTGTTTAATTTATTTTGAATATTCAAACAAAATCGCCAAACATATTCATTGTCACTTACAATGTTTCCTTTTTGGATGGCAACAGGTATGAATACATGCTACCTACAAAGGTTGTATGAGTGTTGTAAAGAAATTCAACAGCAGGAACTTACGTTACAAGATATGCAGACAAGGATCCTGCCACAACAATCAATGCCACTTTACCGTTTGTGCCAACCATTAAGTTGTTAAAGAAAATAAGGAAAATACTTAAGATAACAATTCACATCCATGAAAGGGATGCACACAGGAAAATGCGCCATCAATTGCAGGAATAGCTCGCACAATATGGCACCACAATAAACACTAACTGGTGTTGTCGATGCCATGGCCCATCATGCATATATGATTAGTTGCTCATTCTCCATTACATCTCTACATAATAGAGTGCTTTTATTGTACATATGTTTAGAAGCCAACGAATACTTTCATTGTATATATGTTTAGTTATATCTTACCAAACACATCTCCATGTCTAGAGTGACTTGTTCCTGTCGACTTTAGGGTCTTCAGATTATTATGGATGTTGACCATTTTAGCTCTGGACCAAACTCTGTTGTTTTGTTCTCGTTTTGTTAAGATTTGTTTATGCAATTCATGGAAATACAATGTTTAAATTTCTCTTCATAATTTATAGTGGTTATATTCTCCACAGAGTTTTGTATGGCTGTGAATGTAATCAGTAAATAGGTTGCGTTTTCCTTTTCCTTTAGTATACATATATGCATTTTGGTATTTAATGGCTAAACACTTGGTTTGAAATAGTTCTGCAACCAAATATTGCATGTTCCGCATGTAAATAATTCCATTTCTGAAATCACAAAGGATTCTTTGGTCTACTCGTTGCAAGAAGATCCGAACTGTAAATTCGTTTATGTAGAACAAGTATGTTTTCTTACCAAATAAATCATCAACATCCTTATGAATAATGGAGAGTATATGTGTATACTGAAATGATTTATAACTGAGTTTGCAGTACCCAGTGTCTTCAAGTTGATATATCTGACCTGTAGTGCTCTGAATTCAAAAGAGGAAAAATTGAACAGCTAAAACTTCTATCAAGCTGAATGGACCAATTGTTCCTCTTGGTTTTCAGAACAAAAATATGCCAATCAATCTTATCACCTTTCACCCACTACTATTTGTCAACTCATTCATTTGATCCCCCAAAAAAATCCTTTTCCTATGTGAAGGAGAGAAAAAGACACCCGCAATCCAGACCCAAAATGTTTTGGCAAGTTTGCAAATCCACATAACATGCCTAACCGTTATGCATCTCCCAGCAAACTACACAAAGTGCATTTGTAAGGTCAGTGCTACATAGTCTATCTTTCGCTGCTGAAACCATACGAAGATTGAACCACCTAAACATTCTAATCTCAAAATACTTGGATGGCTAGATACCTTGAGGCTTCAGGCCTCTCAACCACCTTGTTTCGGTATCCTGAATTTCCACTGGCAAGGCATCTACATATTCTCTATCCAATAATGAAGAAATATTTATGCCAAGAACACAGTTTCTATGCAATAACTCTATTCACTAAGAGTTTAGGTAGAAAAGTGAGGTGACGAGATGGGATTTGTACTCAGTTCAAATCTAATTTCATTAAAAAATTTAGGGACAGTAAATAGGGTGATGGGACTTATATTAATTTACAAATTGAGGTTTCTCAATGACCATGCCTTAGAGTAAACTTGTAACCCATGTATGGAACTGAGTTGTGTTTACATTGCCTGCAGTATACCCCAAAACAAGGGTTTGCATACTTAATAGAAGTGTTCTCTGTTGTATGAACAGAAAGTATTCAAGTACGTGGTCCACTGCTCTTTGTTTTGGCTTTTATGAATCAACCAACAACATTTTTTATAAAGAAAAACGTTTCTCACTTTAGATAGGTCGATGTTTACAACAACCTATTGAAAAAATAGTAAGGGCATTTATCCAGATGCAGTAAGAATGAATGAAATATAAATTCATTCATTACAACCACCATAATAAAGAAATAATCTAAACCTTGGTGTCCAAATTCACAATCCTAAAATAATCTGATAGCCAGCAGAGCCATACTTCATAACATAGTATGGCCAAGGTCTACTAAATTTAAGGCATCAACAACACGGTGCATTTTCTGTTTTCTGAATGGTTAAGCAGGTAGTTGAGATGCGTTGTTTTTCCATTGAATGCAGTATACCCCAGAACAGGGGTTCGCGTACTTGATAGAACAGTTCTCTGTGGTATGAACAAAAAATAATCGAGTACATGGTCCACTGCTCTGTGTTTTTCGTTGGTTAAACGCTCTGTGTTTTGCAATAGCCCAAATGGCAAGATTCCTTCTACATTAAACAACAAAAACATGTCAGCATTTTGGCCTTTCGTCACATTCACATACTTGAGTTTTATATCATTTGGATGTTTAGCTTTGGAAGATGCTCCAGACACTCACGATGGGTTGCCTCAATTGCTTAGAAATTTGCAGATATGGACAAAAATCCAATTCCAATATCAATTTACCATGTCCAATAATGTCAAGATTACAATTGATAAGAAACCATATTTTGGTTTTTTTATCCAAGTTGAAAGATATTGTATGAAATCATGACACACATGGTTCTTTTTGTCTTCGGCTCGTCCACATAGTTAACCAGGTATCCCATGGAGGTGCAAATTTGTATTTTCCAGATTCATTTGTCCTTTGCAAATTTCTCTTATCCATCGCTATTTACATTTTTCTAAAAAAACCTCTTGGGAGTTGAAAGTAAGGGCTTCTGTATTTCCAAATATTGAAGTTTTCAATTTTAAATTGTTAATGGTTTCCTTCTATATAAAATTATAATGATAGTGATCTCTAGACATCCTTCTTGATCAAGTCATGTTAAGGTTACCTTTATGATATTTATTAAGTTCAGTTTGATAGATCCTTGTAATGTGTTCGGAACTCTATCCTTGGGAATGGAACATGAACTCTGTATCTTATTTTCTCTTCAACTAAAAATATGATTCCAATATATGAAGTTGAAGCTCCTGGATTTAAATTTTGAAAATATGTTTCCAATTTCCAAGAAATGAAATTGAAGCTCCTAGAATACAATTTTCTTTGGAGCACATAATTTTTTTCTAACATGTTGTATTTGTATTTTAAGTCAAAATTAAAATAACCATAAACAACACCATGAAACTTCTTGTAAATTACAAATACAACTGTTCAATAGATAACATATCTCGGTAGAAAAAACCAATTGTAGAGGGATATTGTTTCCACCCAGATGTAGAAATCCCAAAGACTCACCCCAAGTTCAAGGCGAAGATGTGATAAGGGAAAACTCTCCCCAAAACAACAACAATGTGAAAACCAATTGTCTCTGTCATCACGCACACATGTAGTAATATGTCACATTTTTGGAGTTGATTGGGTTTATCTTTTATGTTTTTGGTTATGTTTTTTTGTTGGGATTTTGGAATCAACTAAGTGGGCTTTTTGTCCCTTATTTTGCTCTCTTTTAATAGACTTCTATGGACCTTTTCTGAGGCTTGCAAGGGTTTGGACTTCAAAGAATAAAATCTAAGGTCTGAATTCATCCTTCTACACAAAGATATCCATTTGCACAAGACTACTTTTTGGTTCATCTATAGACGAGGCGAAGTTTCCTTGCAAATTGTTGAGGTTGATATGAGGGTATCGTGGGTTTATATAAGGCTAAATGAGTAATAAATATATTAATTTTAAAATCAATTACTTAATAAAAAATATTTTATGTACAAGTTGGTTATACAAGCAATTGCATTACGTATTTCAAGAATATTCCCAAATACTTTGAAATAGAATATAGAATTTAAAATGAGTTCAAATTGTAATATATTAATTTCTATAATTAAAAATTTTTTTTTATTAAATGAAATTTATTAAAAATAATAATAATAATGTTTAGGAAAAGCATCTTACAATTAGTTAATGTTTTAGTTGTAGTGTCAACTAGCAATGTAAGTGTTTTGTTTTAATATTTGCAAATCACAAAGTTCGCCGCTTTTCATTTACCATGTAAAACACTGTAATCTACTTTTTATTTAAATATGAATGGTTTGGTTTTGGTTTTGTTCTTTTAATATCAAATGTGCTGGTACGGGATGGTCATCGTGGTTATTGCCTTCGTCACTAGTGAGCTTTATATATGCTTGACTAACTATAGATGTTTCTTCCTTTACTGTGGAAAATGTTGCCCCTTTCTCCCTAGAAGCCCTCACCCACCTTTATCAAAAGCTAGAATTTGCCACTAGAGTTAAAATTTTAGAGATTTTCTTGCCAGAGAATGCCCAATTGCCAAAGAAGAATCCTCCATATCCTTCTTCCATTTTCCCTCATCAGGCAAAATAGATTATTTCCATCATTTCTTACATTTTAGGCTATCATTCTGATCAGTGGGTAGATGAGCCCATTTTAGGATTCCTCTCCACATTTTCCATAGACAACAAGCCCTTTGTGATTTTCAATTTCAGTCAATTCTTGGCTGGCAATATCCATGAGCAATTTATTAAGTTTCCTACAGAGCAGGTGTTCAATTACACCTTTCTTTTTATTTACATGTTTATCTATTATAGAAGAAAAGTTCAGTTTTGCATTGCAGAAGTTGGATGATGCAAGGAACTAGCAACCAATGATCTTTTGGACATCATTGATCATGAAAGAACAACATGAATTCACATACACGCAATATATAGAAGACTTTGTTCATCCAGCCAAGAACATTCTCAACAGTGCAGTACAACCCAGAATTACTGAGGAAACCAAGAGAATTTTACATCTCTCAAATCAAGCAAAGATCGGTGATTGGTATCTATATCAATACTACATAGAGATTAGAGTCTATGGATGTGAACTAGCACCCTATAAACTCCCAAATTACCTCCCAATGAGGATTTTTTCTTTGGAGTATATCAAGCAAATGTTGAACTCAGATGACATCCACTTTGTAGTGGCCAAGTGGGAGGCACAATTCAGGATAAAGACACAGGTAGGCCCATTTGTGTGCAACACAAGGACAGCAGGTGAGGAGACAAACAAAATACTGAAGGATATGAAGTTGAGCTTGAGCGTCACATGGTCTTATGACCCCTGTGGCATCATCTCAAACCTCGGAGTGGAAAAAAAGCACACTCCTTACATTCACACTTCAAGGCCAGACATAGAGAAATATGCCAATAAGTTGGAGTGGGCATAAAATACCTTGCAGGAAGCTGAAGAGCAGCTTGTTTCTACTTCCAGTTTGTGGACTCCTGTCCCTAAGGAAAAATTAAGCAAAATTCCGAGGGAGGAAGGGTCATCATCTACAACTGGGAGTGAAGCTAGAGAATTTAGAATCAATTATAGAAAGAGACCCAAGGTAACTCACAACCAGAATTAGACAAAGAGTCTGAAGAGAAAGCAACTATCATCATCACATATTCACCGCCTGTAACCACCAAGTTCACTACATCTCCTTCTGAACCTTCGTCTTCACAAGGTCATAAGAATACTGAGTTAGAATCACAAACTATCCAAACAGATAAAGAAAAGAAAGTTTTTGACAGGTACATGGAGATAAAGCTCAGGAATGAAATTCTAAAAAAAAACACTTATAACCAGTTCTAGAAGCACACTTCCAGCTCAAAAAGTAGATTTTTGTCAGTATTTGATATAGAGCATGGTAAAATATAAATGGCCTTTCTTAAGGCTCAGATTCCAAAGTCGAAATCAGCAACAAACTACAAGAGCACAACCTTTGAATTCAACACTAAGGACATACATCCCATTAAAGATGCATAAGCAAGATGGTGAGATGATATCCTCTACTCTGACTAACATTGCCATGTCCTTATCCAAATTACAGGTTTCTTTTACAAATGTACAATCAGAGTTAAAGATGGATAAAGTCTCCTCCTTAGCCAAAGATAACAGGATCAACTCTTTGGAAGACTTGGTGATCAAGATAGGGTGTGACCCTAAAGATGTTAATGTTGTTGAAGACATTATTAGAAAGAAGAACTTGGACATTGCAACATTGAGGAAACAACTCAAAATTCCAGCCATAAAAGATCCAATGACCAAGGACATTGAAGAGGGTGAAGCACAGAAAGTAGATATGATGAAGTTGATCATAGACCAAAATACACAGATTAGGCAGATGGAGGCAGAGTTGGAGAAATTGATAAAGGAGAAGGAAGATATTCTAAAGATGGCCATTGTCCCCTTGGATGTTGTACCTCTTTCTTAACTGCCATCAACAGGAGCATCCATTGCAGCTGCTTCTTCAACTCAGACTCCCAATGTTGAACAAGTTACGCAGACACTTCAAAACATGTCACTATAGTGAGTGGAAATTTAGACTTTGCAGGGCCAAATCAAAACTTTGGAAGTCCAAAAGGCCAAATCTGAAGCTGCTCGAAGTGCTAAATTGTACAAATCCCAGAGACTATTGGAAAAGTTGCGCCAGGTAGAGAGAGACACTTCAACTGGCCAGACGTTGGCCCAAGCCAAGGAAACTATTTGGATGAACATATTAGACTCTATGAATGAGATTTTGCCTTATATCCAAATCATACTTGAGCAGAAAGAGATAATAGAGAAGACAACATAAAATATTGTGCAAGGAAGGGAAAAGCTCGGAGAAATGCCAACAGAAGCTACTAATATAATTAAATTCTTAAACTCAAAGTCCAGATATGAGCTGGAGGAAGTAGGAGTCAGTGACAGAACAACCACCATTCTGGAAGTCAAGAAAGTATTGACAAAAAGAAATCTCATTGATCAGTTTGAGGAAAGGTGTGAAACCCTAGAGCTACAGATGAACAGATTTACAAACAGGATTGAAGCCTTGATGCAAAAGGGACTACCTAGTATCTATGTCATAAATGACAAGTTAATCACTCAGGAATACTATATCTTGAAGATGAAAGAAGTGGCCAAAAGAAGTGTTAAGTTTAGTGGAATTAAAAGGAGTATGACAACAAAGGCATTCTTGGAGACCATGTTAAACGATTTCCATGTGCAGAATGAGGTAAAACATATTTTTATCGTGAAATCAACTTTTGCTAAATATACAAAGGTAGATGAAATCTACCGCAGGGTAACAAAGTTAATAGTGCCAAATGAAAAGAGATGGGAGAGGTTAGTTGATTTACTGGATTAATGGATAACTTAAGAGCAGTAAAACAACTTTGCCAGCGCAGCAGCCAGCATGAGAGTCAATTCAGCATCGCACACTGTTTTAGGATGACTCAGCCAACCAAAACCATCCAAACAGGGCCATTGTTCTCTTCAACAGCCTACGTGGCGTATTCTTTTGCCAAGATTAGATGATATTAGTTTGTAATTAGGCTAATAATACACTATTGTCTGACAACAATTTTGTAAAGAATTTTTGTAATTTTTATTATAAATATTTCACTGTTTGAAGTATTAGGGGTTGATTTCTGAATGTAATTTTCTTCTGCATATTGTAATTTTAAAGTACTGGAGCATCAATAATATCGGGACCTTTCCAAAAAAATGTGGTGTGTTAAATCGTGATGTGTTTCTTCTGTCTATTTGTTTAAACGTCGTTATTTCTTTCCTTTGTTATTCTGAAATTCTAAATTAATCAAAAGAAATTGTGATAAAAAGGATTTGTTATCTAGAATGCACTGTTTTGGTTGTTGTTAATTTTAATGTTTTCCACTGAATTCAGGTCAAAGAATCTTTAATTGCTCTTCGGTCTCCACTGAACCTTACACTTCTACTTTTCCACCATCCATTTAAATTCTGAAAAGATCAATTTACTGCAAACAAGATTGCCCTTCGATAACTCCTCTAAAAATTGATGCCCAACTCTAGCTTAGTTTATAGACTCCATATCCCAATAGAATTATAACACTCAAATCAACCAAACCAATCAAACACAACAAACAAGTACAGTCATAGCAATCCTAAAATATTCATAAAAGCAAAGCTAAATTAAACAGAGAGATCCCTCTCTAAAGCTGGCAAGGCTAGATCCCAGCTTCCAAAGTGGTTTTGATGTTGTCCAATGTGTTTACTCCCTCAACCTCAAAAATACAGAACGACAAAATAGTGGCGACCATACTGGGGAAGAATATTTCTTACTTTGAAACATTATTATTCCCTGGTTATAATCAGTATTTCATTAAACAACTATAATATCATTATTATGAAATACATGAACTGAGGTTGTTATTTTATAAATATTCTACAGTGTCATTGAGTTGATTTTATTTGTGTGATGGTTTTTAATAGACCTGGCTCCCAAAAGAGTTTTCACGAGATCTCACCCTGACCCCAACCCTGTTGAATTTGTAGATAACCCTGAGAAGCTAGTGAGAAAGAATATTTTTACAGAGAGCTAAGGTTGTAATAACCCATTGTCTAGATTGAATTCTCTTCCTAAGAATATTCCTTTGTTAAGGTCTAATTCTCTCCCAGAGAAATTTGAAACTATACAAGATATAGAGTTCAATTTTTCCTTTCCATCATAGTTTGTTTAGATCAAATTCCGAGGCTATTGTATATCAAAATTTCATTGATAAAGCCATACTGCGACCATCCATACCCCAGATCCAACATTTCGAATTTGATCCCAACCTAGAATCCTTACAGCAATTTGACAAATTACAAGGTCTAGTTTCAGTATTGGACCAAGCTATTGAAGAAGCCTTTATTCAACAATCTGTTGAATTTTCTTCTTTAACAGTTGCATTAGCCTCTTTATCTAGTCAATCTTCCTAGTCTATTCATCTACAACCTCCCAGTCCTACTCATTCCATAGTTTCAACTTCCTTACCTGTGATCTCTCAAACTGTTATTCCTACTATCCCTGTAGTTATCAAAACTACACCTCCATTAGGTCCATCTTCAAGTCAATCTTTCATAACAATTATGGCAGGTAGGTATGTATCTTTGGTGTTACTAGGTTAGCTAAATGCTATGCCTGGATGTTGAAAATGGCAACAAAAAATGCTAAAAATAGAAGCGCTAAAAATAGCACTGCTATAAATAGCATTTCGGGATACATTCCAATTTTAGTTAGTCCCTAAACTAAAATTGAGAATTAAAATTTGAATTTGATCTTAACAGTTGTTTGTGAAATAATTAATTAATTCATCTTGAGTTAATTAGTTGTAGAAAATCAAACATGAAGTCTATGTGAAGACATGCAACAATTTCCCCTTTGATTGAGGAAGTTATCCCTTGATTAATGGAGATCAGGATGAGTTGTGCTTTGAGTTGTAATTAGTTAGCTCAATTAACTGAGTTAAGTCTAGTTAGATTAGTTCCAACATTTTGTGGAATTGATTGTGAGTTCAGTTAGTTAATGCATGCATGCATGTAACTGCTGCACTTCAGATAACTGAATATTCTCTCATAAATAACTCATGCATGTCAGTTCAGTCAGAGACCCAGTTGAGATCAGATGATGGAACAGTGTCTATCAGTTGCAGGAATATTCCATTGAGGATATCTCTTGCATGTAGAAGGAATTCATTCCTTGGAGATTGCGCAGTTACTTCTGAGTTTGATGAGTGTGTGATGAGGCCAACTCACACAGGTGACAACATTGGACCCCAGGAGAAACTGTGCAAGGAAATAGGAGGCTTGGAGGATTGGAGGAAGGCATATCTTGTGTCTATTCAGTCTATGAGCTATATTGAGGGATTGTACTGAGAGCTAGATAGCTTGTGAGCTAAAGTTGTGTGTAATCCGAACATATTTCCACTTGTATGATAATACAGAGATTGGGGTTTTTAGCTGAGGCTTTCCCCAAAGTATTCTTCTATGTTCATGTGTGATTGATTTCTCATTCTCTGTTATATGTATTCGATTTGATCTTGCTCATAATTGATTAAGCTTTCGCAAGTTTGTTTGTAGAATTAGATCAAGTATTTTGCTTTAGTATATTGCATTATCAGGTGATCTACAGTGGGAATTTCTACATGGTATCATAGCAAAGGTGATCAAAGTGAAGAACAATATGAAAAGAAGGGAGAAGTTCAAAGTTTCAAGTTCCTGATTATAGAATTCAAATTCTTATCACATCTCAAATTTCACCAACGGCATTCAACGGTTTAAGACTCGAGTATGCTCTTGATGGTAGCTCGAATTATATAGCCTGGAAGGATCGCATGGAAGTAGTATTCGAGGACAACGGTTTGATGGACTTCATTGATCAAGAAGTCTCCAAGCGAGCAGCAGCTAATGCTACAAAATTGGCAGAATGGAAGAAATATGTGGCTAGAGCAAGGAGAATCGTTGTGGAGGGAGTTCTAGACCACATAGTCTCGAGTATCCATGGGAAGGAGACACCGTTTTTAATGTGGAAAAAATTGAAAGATCTATATCAGAACAACAATGATCAGAGAAAGCTGGCATTGAAAGACAAGCTTCGGAAAATCAAGTGTGAAAAGGGCGACACGATCTCTACATATCTGAACAAGATCACCACTTGGAGGGATGAGCTTGGAAGTGTAGGGATCACGACAATTGATGATGACATGGTGAGTCTTGCTCTCCTCGGTCTTCCTAAGAGATGGCATAGCTACCAAGGCTCGGTAAATGGATGAGAGAAACTTCCAGATTGGGAATGACTTTGGTTGGATCTGATGCAGGAGGAGATAAGAAGAAGCACCAAAGATGGATCTTCATTAAAGCAAGATGATGAAGAAAATCTAGCCTTAGCGAGTAAGGTGAGGAAAGCAAAATGGAAGGCATCCCATTCCAAATCCAGTTCTTCCCATGGTGGGAAGAAGTTTGACAAATTGAAAGTGCAATGCTTTCATTATCATGAGGCAGGCCATTATGCTATGAATTGTCCATAGAAGAAATCAAAGAAGGGATCCTTCAAGGGATTAGATGGTGAGGCATTGGCCTCACAGTTCGAATTGGATTTCTCTCTCATCACATGCATGGTTTCATCCATGGTGGGATGTGTTTGGTACCTGGACAGTGGAGCCTCCTTCAACATGTCCGGAAACAAGAATATTTTCAGTACCTTGGAGGAGAAGGATATCTAGATGCGGATCGAGATGGGCGATGATGGAAAGTACCGTGTTTCGGGGGAAGGTACGGTTGTGTTTAAGAGGGAGCATGGAGCTCCTCTCACCCTGACTGATGTAAAGTATGTACCAAGTCTGAAGAAGAATCTTGTGTCTGTTGCTATGTTGGAAGACAAAGGCTATGACATAGTATTTAGTAAAGGAAAGGTATTCCTGAGGCATATCAGCACTGGAAAGACCAAGAGGATTGGGATTTGAGTAAATAATCTCTACAAGCCGAAGGTAGATGACTGTGTTGCATTGAGTTCCAAAGCAGGGATGGTATAGAGCCAAGATGTTGGTGAGCTATGGCATAGAAGATTGGGCCACTTGCACCATGGGGCCTTGAAGATCATGCAACAGATTTTTACTAGACTTCCCAAGGGAAAACTGGAGCAGACGAATACATGCAAAAGTTGTACCTGGGGTAAGTATGCGAAATCTTCCTTTTAGCATCGAGACAGTAGAGCTGGATCAATCTTGGAACGAGTTCACACAGATGTGTGTGGACCATTCTCTATAGCCTCCATCGCTAAACAAAGGTACTATGTTATTTTTATTGATGATTTTTCTAGTAGATGTTGGATCTACTTTATGCAAAAGAAGGATCAGACCTTCTTAAGGTTTTGTGAATTTAAAGCCTTGGCAGAGAAAGAATCTGGAAAGAAAATAAAAGCCTTGCATAGCGAAAATGGTGGAGAGTATGTCTCCCAACACTTTAAGGACTTCTGTGTAGCAGAAGGAATTAAATGGGAGTTGACGGCACCCCATAACCCATAGCAAAATGGGGTGGCTGAAAGGAAGAATAGGTTGATTGTGGGAGCAGCTCGAGCGATGTTGCATGATCAAAGCTTACCATTTCATTTGTGGGTTGAGGCATGCAATACAGCAGTATACTTGCAGAACAGAAGCTCGCACTGTATATTGGGGATGAAGACAACTATGGAAGTTTTTTCCAGAAAGCGACCAGATGTGAGTCACTTCAAGATCTTTGGATCATCGTTTTATTTCCATGTGACCAAAGATGCCCATAAGAAGCTAGATCCAACAACTTAGTTGGGGATACTTGTGGGGTACACTGATAAACCTCACAACTATCAGGTGTTCCTGCCTATTAGTTAGAGGACAGTGGTAAGCAAAGATCTGAAGTTCGATGAGTAGAAAGCCATGCAAGTATCACTTGAGAGGGAGCTCAAGTTGCATGCAGAGGAGGAACTTTTAGTTCCTAAGGAGGAGGATCCTCTGACTGATGCAGAGCGGCTGCATGCAGAGGATCCGGGAGTGGAGACATCCACTCATGCTGAGTCTTCCAGAGATAGGTGGAAACGCTCAAGGGAAGCTGACAGGTTGATGATGGATGCACGAGAGAATGTGGGACAACCATCTTCTTAGCACAAACAAAGGAGGTCACACAAGTGGTACACTGGTTACATGGCCCTGGTTGGGGAGTGTGTAGAGTCCGAACCTTCTTCATTCAAGGAAGCAATGCAACAACCAATCTGGGTTGATGCTATGGTAGAGGAGTATGACTTTATCATTCGAACAATGTGTGGAATCTTGTCCCAAGACCTCAAGACAAGTCAGTGGTGAGTTCCTGATGGCTTTACAAGGTAAAGGAGGTAGCTAATGGCAGTGTTGAGAAAGATAAGGAAAGGTTTGTTGGCCGTGGTTTCTCACAGGTCGAGGGGATCAACTACGATGAGAATTTTTCTCCTGTAGCAAGGTACTCATTTATCAGATCGATGTTGGTACTATCAGCTCAGATGGGTTGGAAGATCCATCAAATGGATGTGAAGACTATGTTCCTCAATGGGAAGATTGAGGAAGAGGTGTACATTGAGCAGCCAGAAGGTTTTGAGACCTTCGATCATGAGTCACATGTGTGCCGACTCAAGAGGGCTTTGTACGGGCTGAAGCAAGCACCTCGTGCTTGCTACACTAGGATCGACAACTATTTCACTAGGTTGGGCTTCACCAAGCATGAAGCAGATGTGAACCTTTACCACATCATGGTAGAAGGTAAGCCATTGATCATTGTTCTTTATGTGGATGATCTGATTTTGACGGGTGATGATCAATTGATCAAGTCTTGCAAGGAGGACCTTGCAAGAGAGTTTGATATGAAAGACATGGGTCTTATGCACTACTTTCTAGGCATGGAAGTGTGGCAGAAGGATGGGGAAGTGTTTGTGTCTCAAGGCAAGTATGCCAATGAGATACTCAAGCGATTCCACATGGAGAAGTGCAAGCCCATGCAGACTCTTCTAGCTGGTAACTGGAGGAAGAAGGATGCTACTTTAGGTGAGGTAGTAGCTGCTACTGTTTATCGGCAACTTGTGGTTCATTGATGTATCTAGTGAACACACGACCAGATTTGTGCTTTGCAGTGAACCAGCTAAGTCAAGCTATGGTTCAGCATACCAAGTTGTTTTGGAAGGCAGGGAAGCATGTGCTGAGATACCTCAAAGGCACATCTTAGTATGGATTGTGGTACAGATGGATAAAGGGAGTGAAGCTTCAGGGTTTCATAAATGCAAATTGGGCAGGGAGCCCATCAGACCGGAAGAGCACTTCAGGAGGAATCTTCAACCTTGGTTCAGCTGCAATTTCTTAGTACAATAGGAAACAAAGGTTAGCTGCACTTAGCTCAGCAGAGGCTAAATACATGACTGCCAGTCAAGCAGCATGTGAGGCCATCTGGATGCGGAAGATTCTTGTTGGATTGTTTGGTGAGAGGATGGATCCAACCGTGATCTATTGCGATAATCAAAGTTATATCAAACTCTCTGAGAATCCATTATTTCATGATAGGTCCAAGCACATCGATATCTGGTATCATCATCTTCGAGACTGTGTGGTGAATAGGATCATGTTGTTGTTGTATGTTTCGACCGAGGAATAGGATGCAGATATTTTGACTAAGGCATTGTCAAAATGCAAGCTCGAGTTCCACAGAGACAGGATTGGGGTGACAGATAATCCCTTTCTTGTTGAGAGGGAGTGTTGAAAATAGCAACAAGAAATGCTAAAAATAGAAGTGATAAAAATAACATTGCTATAAATAGCATTTCGGGATACATTCCATGATCCGAATCGGATCCACAAAAGACTGTCGAGAACTTTGATTGTATCGAGTTAAACAAATCCTTAATTAAATCCAAAACAGCATCAAAAACCCCCTGAACCAGTGGCCATGGCAGCCGACGCGAAACGACGAGGACCTCGGTCAAAGCGCACTGACCAAGGCCCGTGGAGACTGCGCAGGAGGTCAAAATAGCCCTGGGAGCCCCGGATCGAGAAAAGGAGGCGATTTTGATGCGCGATTAGCACCTAGGCGAACAGTGCTGAAATGGGGAGCCTTAAGCACTCGATCACGTTGGGAGCCAGAGGACCGCGAGCGGAAAAAGGTAAAAAAAAACGCCAATGTATGACGGTGGGACCCACAGCCTGGAAACTGGCAGTTTGATCGGGGCGTCCTTGAACAATAAGAGGTTTTGGAGAAAGAGGAGCGATCACAATCAGTGATTGACGCGTGGCAGCGGAGGTGAGAGAAAAACTGTCGTGATCGTGTGTTAACGGTTGAGCAAGTTAACCGCGCTCGACGTGCGTATGACGTTAGATCGGGAGGAGCCCAGATCGGACGGCTGAGATTACACCCGATGAAAGAAGCGGAATCGACAAGGAAATACGTTGCGATTTGAAAAGGATTTGGAATCCGTTGACTGCCACGGTGGAGAAAGAGCGTATTCGCGGCATAACCGGAGGAACGAGCCGATGAAGCCTACTGGCACCAGTTAGATGGAGACACGTGGCGCTCCTTGAGTGTTCATGCTGACGCCGAACAAGGAACTCCAAGCACAGCTACGGGAGGAGAATCGACACAGGCGGGAGAGGAACCAAACAGACATAGGATTGACTGGTTAAAGCCATGAAGAGAGATAGTCGAAAGGGAGAGAAGGATTTGGAGAAGGATCCAAGCGACCGAGAGAGACAGTAATCAGTGAACCCCGAGAGGAGGACTGAACACAGAGAGCAGTAAAGCCAAGCAGAGGAGATAGAGGGCCGAGCTGACTACAGGCAACATCGAGCACCAGAGAGCTTGAAGATTCAAGCCTTCCCGTAGAGGAATATATCTGGATTGAGCATCACAGTTGGCTCTTTCCACTGTAGACCAAAGGTCACAAGGCTGGTAGGAAGAAAAGGAGTTTGTGAACTCTGAGTGGCTTGGGGAATCCAAGAACCACCTTGCCAAGCAAAATCTGCTCAGGAGAACTCATATTGAGTCCCTGTATTGTAATTTATCTGTTATAAGACGCAATAAAACAAGGTCACCACTGAAGCTGGACCGGAGACGTAGCCCTGGAGAATAGGGTGAACTCCTTATTAAAAACTATTTGTGTCTTGTGTTGCTTACTGTATTTCTCTGCTATCTTTCCATTTAAAATGTATGTGTGTTGGAAATCTAATCGATCTATTGTTTCAATAACATATAACACACACACCAACATGAGTCTGTAATACCTTTTTGTTTAATAAATCTTCAACTGAGGTCACTTATAGGGTGGCTATCAGATCATTCCAATTTTAGTTAGTCCCTGAACTGAATTGAGAATTAAAATTCGAATTTGATTTTAGCAGTTGTTTGAAAAATAATTAATTAATTCATCTTGAGTTAATTAGTTGGAGAAAATCAAACATGAAGTCTATGTGAAGACATGCAACAGTTTCCCCTTTCATTGAGGAAGTTATCCCTTGATTAAGGAGATCA
>APFE031151316.1:0-15401 GCA_000404065.3 Pinus taeda
ATATTCCTAAGTCTGAACTCTTGAAGTTCTTCAAATACTTATGAATAACATTGTAACCATTAAAACAAATTCACATGTAATACTTTTACTTATATATATAACATAATACATTATATATATAAAATGGGTATATTTAAGACATAATAATATCTAATAACACGACCGTACTAATGACACAATTAACACTTACAGAGGGGTGGGGCTATCATCTATATATAGTATATATAGTTATATATACTATATATATATATTATATATGAATGAAATAAAAATGATATAAATAATGAATTTAAAGAAAAATTAAAGATATACCATGATGTTAACTATGAACAATGGAAGCCTTTCAAATATTTAAAAATAACATGATTGACATTAGAATATCTTCTTATTTTGGATGCTCATCAAAATTATTTTGATTTGTGTCCCAATGTATTTGGGTTTGTAATCGGTTGAATCCAATGTTTAGGTTTCTACTTATGTCACCAAAACTACCTCATGAATATGTGCATGGATTTCTCATGGAAATTGGAAGGATCTCGATTGTGTCACCCATCAGTTGTTTTATGTTACTACATGGTGGTTATTAACTTCATGCTCCTTTCTAAAATTCCAATTAGAGAAGTCGTGAGATGATTTGTTCTATTAAAGAGATAGATATTACTCTACATCCAATACTCACTCTCTCTCTCCCATTCATTCACTCTCTCACATTCTTCTTGTGCCCACCATTAGGTAAAAGAAGACAATGTTAAGAACTAAACTTCAAGAGGGTATGCAAGAAAAAATTAAGAACCAAACTTCAACATTTTGCAAGAAGGTGAAACCAGCACATTAACATCTGTTTTTTGTTGGATAAACAATAATTCCAACCAACCAACCTTCTACATTAACTATGTTATCCGAGGAGTCTTCTCGAGAGTTCATGAGATTATCTTGAGGCTTCTAGATACTTTAGATAGCTTCCCGAAGAAGCCACTATCACCGAAAACCATAATCGAGAAACTTCACCAAGAATGTATACAATTCATTCGATGGAAATGTAAAGTTCAAGTTGTGTTGTGTTCAGTCATGCGTTCTCTGATTTGGTATCATAGTGAGGTGCAATATTGAGTGAATGAGTTTTTGTTGTGAGAGATCAGATGAGAGATCATTGTCACTATGTTGAGAATTGAGGGTATGTGCAGAGAGTTTGTCTGCAATAAGCTTCTCATGGAGGGTGTAGTAACTAGAAGTTGAGTGTGCAGATAGTGTGGGAAATCACTGAAGGAAGAGATTGTTGCATCACCGTGTGTAAAAGATTTTGCTGCAAGTTGAGGTATTATAATCGTGTAGTAAGAAACTTAGACCTATCTGTGGAGTAAATAAGGGTGACAAGTCTGCTTTTGATTATCCAGTGGAACATTGAAGGAAACTGTGAGTTGTTTGCATTTTGGTTGCTATAAAATAGCGATAATATAAGGGTATATTTCCTTGAACATAAGTGTATATACCATAATGGATTTTTTGTTGATGAATGGTAGTTACACATATTTTATTTTTCCTTACATTCTTATGAAAAATCTGAGGTTAAAAAAAAATCTTGTGTTTCACCAATTTCGATCTAAGAGGAAAAAAAAAAAGGAAAAAAGTGTAAATTCTAGTCATCAATAAAGAAAAATAAAATGGTGGTCATAAAAATATGTTGGGGGTAGTTGTTTTGAGGTTTGGCTTCTAAGTTCATGAAAGTTTGCAATTAAGTGAAAAGTGTTGTTGGGTGGTTATTAGTGATTAGTCTCCTAACCTTTTTTAAATTAGTGTTTTAGAAAGACGCTTGAAATATTCATGGATATATCATGAAATCATGCTTTCTTTCTGATTATGGAATAAAAAATTATATATATAACATAAAAAGGAGGAGCGAGATATAATGTTCAATAATATTCTCTGAGTTTTGAAGTTTAATATAACTTTATGAGTTTTCTTGAGGAATTATATTTGTGATTAAGGAGTCATTACAATTATTGGTTGGAGGATTCATAAGATTAGTATCATGGCTAATGTATTGGCGAAATCTTATTTATCTCACTCTAACAAGTTAGATGGTGAAAATTATGCAAATTGGAAGTTTAAGCTGCAGACTTTGATGAAAGGCTACAATATATGGATGATTGTGTTTAGATATGAAGTCAAGCCATTGTCCTTTCAAGCCACAGATGTTGCAATTCAAGATTCAGAGGGTCAGGAAAACAAAGAGAAGGTGTTTTGGTGGATGTCAGTTAAGGACAATATTATTCCACACACTAGAGGGTGAAAAGTATCCAAGGAGACATGGGACACTCTCAAAAATTTGTATCAGATGAAGACTACAAATCGAATATTGTATTTAAAGGATAAGATTCTTTCAATTAAGATGGAAGAAAATGATAGTGTCAGTTGTTTTATATCTAGAATTAAGGATCTAAAGGACAAATTAGGTGACATTGGTGAAACAATGTCTAGTATAGACTTGGTTTTTGTGACACTAAATGGAATGCTTGATGAATATCAAATATTTATCACTGGTCCTTCAGCTAGAGAGAAGACTCATACGTGTGATGAGTTGGTAGCTATACTTATGCAGAAAGAAAAGAGGAGAATAAGTCTTATACAGAAATCTCCCAATTCAGATTCAGCATTGATGGATAAAGAGAAGAAGTCCTTTAAAGGAAAATAGTGGGAGGAAAATAAAGGTGACAAGCTACAACTAAAATCATTTCAAGGTACACCTTTACCAAGGAAAAATGCCAAATCAAGTAGAGATGATGTGTGTTATTACTGTGGAAAACTTGGTCATTTTGCTAAGCATAGCATGAAAAGAAGAACTGGACAATTTAAACAAATAATACATTCAGGGTACTATGTTGATAGAGATGAAGAAATTAGTGATGACTTTAGCAATTTTAAATTGTCTGTGTCCAATGTTGCTTTATCAATGGAAACTGATGATGATAATGCTTGCTTTATAGATTTTGGTGCGTCAATCCACGTGTTGTGCAAAAGAGATTGGTTTGATACTTATCATGGGGTTAATATCGATGGACACAACTCTTTAGGAGATAATATATCACATGAAATTAAAGGATATGGTGATATAAGTGTTATGATGCCTAATGGACAAGAAAAACAAATTCAAAATGTGGTGTATGTTCTAGGATTAAAGAAGAAGATAATTTCAGATTCTACTATTACAAATCAACATTTAAAATTTGAATTTGTGAAATCACATTGTTTGGTAAAGGATGTGCAGGACAACTACAAGGTTGTTGCAAAAGGAATGAGAGTTGGAGTTTTATACAAGTTGGATGTAATGAAGAATGGGCATCAAGCTTTGGCATCAACAGGCATGTAAAATATAGAGCTTTGGCATTAAAGGTATGGACACTGAAATCATAATGACCAAATGTTACTACAAAATAAATTGACGGTAGAAGGCCTTCCAAATATTAAAGGTGAACACTTTGAATGTGAAGGTTGTGCAAGAGTAAAACAACATAGGGAAGAATCTCTTGTGGAAGCAAAATAGAAGAAAATGTGAAATACTTGAACTAGTCCATATTGATGTATGTAGTCCAATGGAAGCTAAGCCAGTTGGCGCAGCATATTACTTTCTTATATTTATTGATGATATAGCACTAGATACACCTGGGTGTACTTTATAAGAAACAAAAGTGATTTGTTTGAATAGTTTAAAAAATTCAAGAGTATGGTTGAAAATCAAATAGAAAAAAGCATTAAAATTCTTCGATCAGATAAAGGTGATGAGTATACCTCAGGAGATTTTATTAAATACTGCAGACAAAATGGATTATGCAACAATTTATAGTACCGCACACACCTCAACAAAATGGAGTAGCTTGGAGAAAGAATATAACATTAGTTGAATGTGTTTGTAGAATGTTAAAATGAAAAATAATTTCTAATAGTTTTTGGGCTAAAGCCATTAATACGGCTATATATCTCAAAAATAGAAGCCCTACAAAGTATCTTGAGCACAAAACACCATTTGAAGAATTCGATGCTTTTAAACCTAAATTTAGTCATTTAAGGATATTTGGGTGTAAGGCCTTTTCTAATATTCCTAAAGAGAATATGAGAGAATTAGATGCTAAAGCTATCAAATACAATTTTATTGAGGTTGTACTGATAAAAAAAGAATATAAAATGTATGATCCAAGTACTCACAAGGTATTTCATGAGCGTGCAAATAAAAAAATAAAAGAAGATAAACATAATGTATGGCATCCTCCTTATGACAACTTTAATGAAGAAGAAGTTGAATCATCTCAAGATCAAGAAAGCATGGACATTATAGAAGATATTTCAAGAAGTTAAAGTCCACAAAGAAGTGATGAAGGAACTCCATAGAGAAGAAGAAGAGGATAAGATACTCCACAATGTAATGAACCTCTAAGAAGGTCAACATGTCAAACTCAAACCCCTATCATGTATACAAATTTTGCTTTAATGTCTCAAGTAATGGCTATTTTTGAGCCTTTAAATTATGAACAAGATAAAAATTATAAAGACTGGATTGAAGCTATGAAAGAAGAATATGACTCTATAATGAAAAAGGAAACTTGGGAATTAACATAATTACCTAAAAATAAAGTTCCTATATGATCCAAATCATTGTACAAGACAACATTTAATGTAGATGGTAGCGTAGACAACTATAAGGAAAGGTTGTTTGCAAAAGGTTATTCACAAAATGAAGGTATCGATTATGGAGATACCTTTGACCTAGTTGTAAAAATGAATACAATTAGAATAATGATAGCATTGGCCACTAAATATGATTTGAATCTACATTAATTAGATGTGAAGTCAAATGTTCCAAATGGGGACTTAAAAGAGGATATTTATCTTGTTCAACCAAAGGACTTGTAAAGAAGGGACAAGAAAATTTTGTATTCAAGTTAAAAAAGGCCTTATATGGACTAAAATATGCACCCAGATCTTGTTATGAAAAAATCGACAAATTCTTCTTTCAACAATGATTTAACAAAAGAAAAAATGATCCTAATTTGTATGTCGAGACAAATAGAAATGGAGATATACTATTACTCTCTATATATGTTGATTATCTCATAATAATAGGGAGTTGTGATAAATTGATTAAAGATTTAAAAAGGAAATTATTAGAGAAATTTGAGATGAAGGGTCTTGGATAGATTCACTATTTTCAAGGACTTGAAATATGGAGAGAGGATGGAAGGACTTTAATCACACAAAGAAAATATACAAATAAGGTACTAAAGAGATTTCGTATGAAAGGATGTAAAGCAGTAAGTACTCCATTGGAACAAAATATCAAATTGTGAAGCGATGAAGGAACAAAAGAGGTGAATGGAACATTGTATTGACAATTAGTGGGGAGTTTGAATTATCTCACTACCACTAGACCAGACATTTCTTATGCAGTAATAATACTTAGGTCAATTCATGGCTAATCCTCGTGAAAGACATTAGAAAGATGAAAAAAGGGTCCTTTGATATTTAAAGGGAACTACCAATTTTGGTGTTGACTATATTAATGATTGTAATGTTTAATTGACAGTTCACTCTGATTATGACTTGGTCAGAAATCGAGATGACAGAAAATCCTCGACTGGATACGTGTTCAATATAAGATCAGGAGTTATATCATGGAGCAGTAAGAAATAACCAACAATTTCCTTGTCATCAACTAAAGCAAAGTATAGAGCATTATGTAGTGCCACCTGTGAAGGTAAATGGCTCAAAATAATACCTGAAGATGTTGGTGCAAGTCAACAAGAACCTACAGTGATAATATGTGATAATCAAAGCACCATCAAATTGGTGAAAAATCTTGTATGTCATGTAAGGTCAAAACATATAGACACACAATATCATTTTGTAAGAGAAAATGTCCAATCAAAGGAAATTGAATTAATATATTGTAATACAAATGAGAATGTAGCTGACATATTCACTAAGCCTCTTGGGAAGGCCAAATTTGAGTTTTGTAGAAGTAAGTTATGTGTTGTAGAAAATCCAGATTATGTTGCAATCCTAGTTGAGACTTAGACCAACAGGCATGTTAATTAAGAGTATGTTTGTGTCTTATGTATTGTGTTATAGGACATTTTGTGTGTTGGAATTAAGGGAGAGTGTTGGATAAATAGTAATTCCAACCAACCAACCTTTTGCATTAACTATGTTAGGTAGGGAGTCTTCTCGAGAGTTTAGGAGATTGTCTGGACACTTCTAGACACTTCAAATAGCTTCCCAAAGAAGCCACTGTCACCAATAGCTAGAACCGAGAAACTTCATCAAGCATGTATAATAGTCATTCAATGGAAATGTAAAGTGCAAGTTGTGTTGTGTTCATTTCTGTGTTCTCTGATTTCTTTTATGGTTGGTTGGGTTGTGATTGAGCGATGATTAGTGATATATACATTTAATAGTCGTGGTTGGATTCTCAACATGTTAAAGTTTTCACTCTCTCATCCACTTAGCAATCTTCATAGTGACACACTTAGTTGATTGACCTCATTCGACCAAAAATGAGGTGTTTCTACAATCTCTATATGAGGTATTTCACAATAGAGGCAACCATCCATCATAAAAATGGTTTGGTGCCAAAATAAATCTTGGTAGTGTTAGCTCTGCTACATACTTCAGCATTTGGAGGACCAAATACCAGCTCGGCCGAGTGTTTATGCTCTGAAAGGAGCTCGCAGTAGTCATTTACCTTCTTCTTCTTCGGGTTCCTCATACTCTCTTAGCCCTCCGTATCTTCGTTTTTCCTCCAAAACCTTGTACAAACTCACTATCCCTCAGGTCCTCGGGCGCAAAGTTAAACCCATGAGACCATGATCATGTGACCATGTGATTTTCATTAGCCCTTTTCCCTCATCGCTATCAGCAAATCGCATCATGTGTGTATAAGGCCCAAACCCCTTGACTTCCACTGATGTGATATTCCTTAAAAATAGTTAATTCCTCATCGGGTCTGCGGTCTAATCGCAAATCAGCAAATGCAAAGACCCAAGGTTTTCAAAGGAAATTACCGATCCGATTACTCCTTCACCGTTGGATCAGTTCTGCCATGATCTCATGGCCCGTGCCCTGCAAACCAATATCCACAGCTCGATCATCCACCAAAGCGATCCAATGGCATTCACACCTCCCGCGCCCATAACTTAACCGCTCGTTAACTCGCGATAAAGCGGTTTCCTTCCTGTCCCATTTGCCACGTGTCATGCGATAAGCGTGATCGTGAGCCCATGTACGAATACCGTTCAACCTCCAAAGGCGGTGCAATACATACCACTTACTGCCTAAACCCGTTCCCTGCTCGCTATTGCCCGTGCACCTTATCCGCTCGATAGACGTTGGATCTACCCACTCGGGATCCAACAGTTCACGTTCATCTGTTCCTGTTTTCTCCTGATACCCTCTGCAAGACAATCCTTGCCATTGATCCACACGATTCAATGGTTGATATTTCTCCTCATGCCTTCACCATGTTGTCTGTGTCCATAGCCGGTCCCGTGCACCCGAAGGAAAAAGGAGGCTAGAATTCAGTACCCCGATGCATTTGCTCCTCAACAACTGCTTTTAAATAAATAGAGTGGCTGAGAAGGAAAGGACCAGCCTCAAGCTGTTAAACACATTTATTAGTTATGGCGCTCCTCTCAGACAACACTCCACCTGCTCAAGAAGGACAACAAAGCACCAGAGAGCGTCAAATTCATTTGCAGAACACAGTCAGATTGTAGCAGAGACTCCATCAGAGAGTTAAAGCGGTTGGTGGTCCATTATGACCCCTCCACGCGTAGAACCGCAGAATATATTTGTAATGAAACTCTATATATACCCAGAAAACACATGTAATCGAGGAGATTGGTTAATGGTTGTAGTTTTGATGTAATGTTCAACTTCTGGAGACTGTAACTACTTTGATACTTGCAGCGTCTGGTCTTCATTTTCAGCTAATACAAGCTTCTTTTGTTATTAATTGCTCACTTTCCATTTCTACTCTATTATAGGTTGTGCCTGTTATACATTTGTTCATGTGCTCTTGATATTTAGCATTAGAGGGGTTGTCATCCCACCTCTGTGTTGAAGTCTAGTATGTATCATTGAATATGTTATGCAAGTTTCTATTTACTTAGTGCCAAAGAGCTATCATCCTGTTTGCGCATTAGGAAATAGATTTGCAAATCTCTTTATTGGTTGCAGCCGGCCATCACATGGTCTTGTGCATCTTCTGGTGTGGTCAATTTTCTCCATGTTCACCTAATCCTCAAAATGTGAGTAATTGGTGGTCTAAAACCTTGTAGTCTGGGGGTTTTCACCCATGTCTGGAGTTAAGCATAGTAGAAGTGGTTATCTGGCTTGGACAAGCATCATTCCTTCCATTCATCCATTTCCAATGTTTAGTTGAGTTTTGTAATGTTCTCAAGCATCTCCGAGATACAACCTAGGAGAGTTTTTTGGGGTGATAACATTAATTGGTGTCGTCGCCGAGGAGAGGAGATTGAAGCTCGGCTTCCCTAGGAGATGACACAATTCCAAATTTTGATGATAGACAAAGTCTGGGCACATTTCTAGTTGTAATCATCTATCTGGCGACTCCACTGGAGAAAGACCAACCTTTAGCAACTCTACATTGCAGTTCTGGCTTAGTTTGTGAGGTATACTCGAAGAAATCCTAGAAATTACCAGCTTTTCTAGTGCCTGACCCTGAGAAGATTGTTAAGCAGAAGAAAACATTGCCAAAAGGAGCATCAGGATCAGGAAAGCCCAAAAAATCCTACGTATCTATGTTAGTGAAGAATACCTTCAGAGATTCATAGAGCTCCTTGTCCATTTAGATCCCCTTTGAATCTCAGTCCAAAGAAAGCATCCCTTATAGTCCATCACATTCCTTTGCCTCTGTCATCTATTGCATCGCTTCATACCGCTCAATTTACCAGTGTCCTTTCACCTAACCCCAGTCATGGCAGGCCAACAAGCACCCACGAAGATAGAAAGAATTGTTGCTGGTAGATATGGACCTTTGGTCTTGCCCGTTCCTTTGAATCCCATGCATGCAGGAGATTATCAGAAAAATATGCTTAAGTTTACTGGTGCAGAGGGAGTATGAGCTGAAGAACATCTAGAGTCGTTTTATAGCTATGCTGATAATCTAGATATTAATGAAGATGATGTGTGGATGAGGGTTTTTTTCCAAAGCCTAGATGGAGAAGCTAGAAAGTGGTTCAAAGAATTAACCCCTAGGTCTATAGAAGACATTGAGGCCTTAGATGATGTGTTCTTAAAACATTCGGGGGATAAGAAATATCTGCTCTTTTATCATACTGAATTTGGGAACTTGAAGAGGGAGAATGGTGAGCTGTTGTCTAATTTCAACATCAGATTCAACCATATGTACAGCCGAATACCAGCTGAAGTGAAACCTACCCCTACTTCTGGTATGCTTACTTATGCCAATGCCTTTCATTCTCAGTTCTGCCTACTGTTAAGAGCAAGAAGATGTGTTTCTTGGATAATATGCAAGATGCAGCGCTGGAAGTAGAATCAAACATCATAGCTGCAGAGAGGCTCGGAGGTCATGCTGATAGGAGAAGACAGGGAGGAGAACTCTCATCATCCTCAGATCTTAAGATCGATAAAATGGCTAGGATGATAGAGTTATTAGCCTCTGAAGTTTCCAAATTAATGGCTGAGCAGCATTCTGAGGAAGCAGGAGCTCCTAGTACCTTTTCTCTTCCAAAGCCAAATCTATATAGAGGAGCAAAGGAGCAGCTGCAAATTTTGCAAAGAAAAAAAGACGCAAATGAAGGCAAAAGGGTGAAGACCCTTTTCCAGAATATAGTCAAGGAGGAAGAGCAATGTGAAGAGGAGGAGGTCCATGGTATGGAAGATAAGGGCAGTGCCCCTTTCATAACCAGAGCTGCCTATGAAAAGTCATTACCTGAAGGCACTGCTCATGAGTTTGTTGTACCTGTAGAACAACAAGCTTATTAGTATAAGCAACTGATAGCAGGTCCCACCAACCTCAAAGAGTCTGAGCCCGAAGCTAGTCGAGCATCCAATGACTATGCAAATCTGCAAATTGAGCAACCTATGGTTATCCCCAGCCTAGTGATTAAAAGGGGTAAAGTTAATTGCCCATCATCTTATGCTTCTCTGTCTGTTCAAGAGATAATCCCTCATAGTTTCCCCTAGACACTAACAGAGGCCATAATTCAATGCCCAAGGTTGATATTGATATTTTCAGTCTTGATATTCCGAAGCTTGCCCAGGTGGCCTCCACGCAGCTTGAGAGGGAAGTTTGTCAGATCACAGAGGAAGGGTATGCACAGTTTTGGGACTCCTCCTTGGATGTGGACTATTCTAAGAAAGATGTAAGATCAGATGATGTATTTGTGTCCTCCAGACAAGAATACATTGGTTTGCCATTCATATTAATCGTGCAGGCCACAAATGACACAAACAAGTACACAACAGCCATTGTCATTCAATAGGTGTACAAACGCTCCTATGAAGAACATCCAAGGATGAGAGCATACAAAGAGGGGGTGAAATATAAGCCATCTCTACCTGATAAGGTAAAATGCCCAAAAATCTTTAAGGTAAAAGACCAAATCAACCCAATTTTGCAAATCTTTGATGAACTGACTGATAGGCCGACCGAGAGGAGGAAAAACAGTTTTGATGGTCCAGGAGATGGCCAATTTTTGAAGATTTATGTTGTTTAAGGTTTTCAAGCCTTAATGATTGCAAGCATGTTCTTTTACAGGTTTTAGCGTAGACTTAATTAGACTCCATGCCCACTGGAATATTGGGAAATGTTTTTAAGCTTGTTTTGTATGAAGGCATTGGTTTGCAGTTCTTGAGACCTCACAAGGAGGATCTCATCCCCAGAAGGAGCCAGTGTTAGCTCTGCTACATACTTCAGCATTTGGAGGACCAAATACCAACTCGATCGTGCATTTATGCTCAGAAAGGAGCTTGTAGCAATCATTTACCTTCTTCTCCTTTGAGTTCCTCATACTCTCTTAGCCCTCCATATCTTTGTTTTTCCTCCAAAACCCTGCACAAACTCGCTTTCCCTCAAGTCCCCGGGTGCAAAGTTAAACCCATGAGACCATGATCGTGTGACCATGTGCTTTTCATTAGCCCTTTTCCCTCATCTCTATCAAAAAATCGCATCATGTGTGTATAAGGCCCAAACCCCTTAACTTCCGCCGATGCGATATTCCTTAAAAACAATTAATTCCTCATCGGGTCCGCAGTCTAACCACAAATCGACTAGTGCAAAGGCCCAAGGTTTTCAAAGGAAAGCACTGATCCAATTACTCCCTCACCGCTGGATCAGTTCCGCCATGATCCAACAACCCACGCCCCGCAAACCAATCTCCACTGCTCGATCATCCACCAAAGCGATCCAACGACATTTGCACCTCCCGCACCCATAACATAACTACACGTTAACTCGCAATAAAGTGGTTTCCTTCATGTCCCATCCACCACGCGTCATGCGATAAATGTGATCGCGAGCCCGTGTACGAATACCCCCCAACCTCCGAAGGTGGTGTGATACATACCACTTACCGCCTAAACCTATTTCCCACTCGCTATTGCTTGTGCACCTTATCTACCTGATAGTTGTTGGATCTACTTGCCCAGGATCCAATGGTTCACGTTCGTCTGCTCCTGTTTTCTCCCGATACCCTCTGCAAGATGATCCCCACCTTCGATGCACATGATTCAATGGTTGATCTTTCTCCCCATGGCCCTGCCATGTTGTTCATGTCCATAGCCGGTCCCGTGCACCCGAAGGAAGAAGGAGGCTAGAATCCAGTACCCCGGTGCATTTGCTCCTCAACAACTACTTTTAAATAAACAAAATGGCTAAGAAGGAAAGGACCAACCTCGAGCAGTTAAATGCATTTATCAGTTATGGCGCTCCTCTCAGACAACACTCCACCTGCTTGAGAAGGACAACAGAGCACGAGAGAGCATCAAATTCATTTGCAGAGCACAGTCAGATTGTAGCAGAGACTCCATCAGAGAGTTAAAGCAGTTGGTGGTCCATTATGACCCCTCCACGCGTATAATCGCAAAATATCTTTGTAATGAAACTCTATATATACCCAGAAAACAGAGGTAATCGAGGAGATGGGTTGATGGTTGTAGTTTTGATGTAAGGTTCAACTTCTGGAGATTGTAACTACTTTGATACTTGCAATGCTTGGTCTTCATTTTCAGCTAATAAAAGCTTTTTTTGCTATTAATTACTCACTTTCCATTTCTACTATGTTTTAGGTTGTGCCTGTTATGCATTTGTTCATGTGCTCTTGATATTTAGCATTAGAGGGGCTGTCATCCCACCTCTGTGTTGAAGTCTAGTATGTATCATTGAATATGTTATACAGGTTTTTGTTTACTTAGTGCCAGAGAGCTATCATCCTGTCTGCGCATTAGGAAATAGATTTGCATACCTCTTTACTGGTTGTATCTGGCCATCACATGGTCTTGTGCATCTGCTAGTGTGGTCAGTTTTCTCCATGTTCACCTAATCCTCAAACTGTGAGTAATTGGTCGTCTAAAGCCTTGTAGTCTAGGGGTGTTCACCCATGTCTGGAGTTAAGCATAGTAGAAGTGGTTATCTGGCTTGGACAAGCATCATTCCTTCCATTCATCCATTTCCAACGTTTAGTTGAGTTTTGTAATGTTCCCGAGCATCTCCGAGATACAACCTAGGTGAGTTTCTTGGGGTGATAACAGGTAGTTAGTCCAAAAAGGGAATGAATGATTATTAGGCTCAGATGTTTATTGGTGAATCGTTTCTCTAGTAAGTCAAACTGATCATTTGCTTTATCACTGCCATTGATGATGAGAAAATTAGGCCATTTAGACATGTCATACTTGCATGTATTGTAGTGCGCATCAACCTTCATCTTATTGATCTAATTATGAAAAGAATTGGATGTTGATAATACAATGAAGAACATTCTTCTTTTGTAGCTTATGCATTGTAAAATCTTAAAATCTTGAATACTACAAAGATGCAAATTTTCCCAAAATTTTGACATTAATTAAAAGCCCATAAAAGCATGAATTCTCCTAGAAAGGATGGTGAAAAACTGGGTTCTATATAGCCTCGAAGCACTTTATTTAGATTATAACCCACAAATTCATCTGAATTGTTCCATTAATTGGCTTGGTCAACTCATAGTACATGTCAACAATGTAGTAGCCCTTGGTAGTTGTGAGGTATCGTAATGAAAGAGGACACACACATTTTTCCCTTGTTTATGTATAATTTCAAAACACTGCCCTTACTACCAAAGTTCTTGGGAGACCATAAAGGTGTCAAGACTAAGCAATAATCTACAGAGAAACCTACATAATTTCAAATTGCTACCCTTGCTACCAAAATTCTTGAGAGACCATAAAGCTGTCAAGGCTAAGGAATAGTCTATGGATAAACTTGCATAGCATTACCATCAACCATTACTTCTTTCATAAAGAAAAGTTCATATATTTAATTGATAATTTTTCAGTGGTGTATCTAATCTATACTCTAAGCTAAGGGAAATAAATTTATGTTACATAAATTTTCTTTAGTTCTCTTGGACTATCTATTTTTTTCTTGAAGGCCTTTTTTATTTAAATATAAATGGAAATCCTCTTAGCCCTCACCACTACGTTTCTTTATCATTGTCACTTCCTTTTCGAAATGATCCAATTGGCTGGTAATTTTTCTGCCTACTAACTTCCTAGGCCAGAGAATTAATAGAAAGTTAGACGGTCAACACCACTAAAATAATGCATTTTCATTTTTGGTTTGGTGCTATATTTATATTAATTTGCCTAGCAGAAGGGGTAGGAGAACAATGCATTGCAAGTTTACTTGGACCTGGAAAATTAGAACCGACTGTTGGTTCCTTTGGTCATAATCTATGAATGGGACTGTTGCACAACCTTTGTACCATGTGTACCTAATTCATCTTCCTAGTGCTCCTGTTCCCCATTCACATTCAAGATCTCCTGTTCCCCATTCACATTCAATTTATGATCTTGAACATTTATTGCAGGCTTGGATTTCTTTGTATCTAAAGATCTTCATAGAGGTGTTTTGTTTTTCAAATCATTTTCGAGTTCTAAGAGGGAATGCTCATGTTTTATTTGAAGTTACATTAATTACTTATAATGTTTGATTGCTAATAACCGCATCTCTCTGCTATTGGAATCTTCAGCTTTATCAGATAAAATATTGACTGATGATGGTGATTGACGATGGACCAACATAAGTTTATGGACAAAATTAAGACAGTAAAAGGATTGAATCCTTGAGAAAATCCATGGCTCCACCTTTCTTCAAAGTTACCTACATATTTTGTATTTCCTGGAGGTTTTCCAGGTTTGCTTGAAACCACATCTTCTTTCCCAACAGGACCCTCCCGTGCTCCTTCAACAAAGAGGGTCATTGTCAGTTTATCAACCTTCACTGTAGCGTCGTCCTGCACTGAAATTCCTTCAAGAATGAACCTCATAGGCACTGCTACTACCATCATTTCCCTCCTTTGTTGATCAACAAGAGGCGACGATGCCCAGAACGGATCCCAAAACGCCCATGTTGAAACCTGAGCGGGTGGTGGTGATGCGTTCAAATGTGTTGGGTGCTAGCTATGTGACATATTCTAATGGGAAGGTAGCAGACCTCATAGGCACTGCTACTGCCATCATTGCCCTCCTTTGTTGACCAACAGGAGGCGACAATGTCTGAACGGGTCCCAAAACGCCCATGTTGAAGCCTAAGCGGGTGGTGGCGGTGCGCTCGAATGTGTCAGGTGCTAGCTATGTGACAGATTTTAGTGGGAAGGGGGAGGGAAAAATAAGCTTGTGTGATTGGTGGAATCTGAGAATAAGCTTTGTGTGATAGATTCAAAATAGATTAAATATTAATTCAAAATACACAGGCCATTCAATAGGCTGCATGTACGTGGTTGGATTCATGCAAAAGTTGGTCATCTAATACTTGCTGGATGTGAATGGTTGTGCAAGCCACATGTACGTGGTTGGATTCATGCAAAAGTTGGTCATCTAATACTTGCTGGATGTGAATGGTTGTGCAAGCCACGTTTTCCAGGTAGGCGGTTTTAAGCATGGCCTCGGTAGGATGTTTTAAGCATGGCCTTGTTCTGTGCCTCTGCTAACTTTGGTATTATTGGACTTTAGTATGATTGGGCTTCACTGCCAAAAAGGTCTCTAGTAAGCATCAGACAACAAAAGACACCAGCGTTACTCATCGATTTTTGTGATCTGCATGTAATACCAGAAGTGTGCCCTACATCTGTAAATAAATTTACTGGCTTCTGTGCTCTGCATGTACTACCAGA